>JXPQ01015479.1:8937-19583 GCA_001014675.1 Ephydra gracilis
ACAGAGGGAAGATTTTACATTAAAATAATTGTTAAGTACTTACGTTTGCGATCGATATTATCATCAGATGACGTTTCCAGCGGACTCTCATTGTAATTACCGAAGGGATCATATTTTGGTGTAACTATGTGAGCAGTCTTAACTGAAGAACGTCGTTTACCTTTTGCTTGCTCTTGCATATCGCTTGATTTTTGAAGTTGAGAGTAATCATCGGAGCTAGATTCTATGTAGATTTTATCCTTTGCAAAATGGACTTTACCCGCATTCTGAGCATTGTCGTCGACTCCATTTAATTGGTCATCTTTGTTTCCCATTGGTGTTTCGGAGCGTTTTGCAGCCAATGTCTTCAGGATTACCAAAGATGAAACATGCTTGAATGGTCGAATGTCTTCTATAGCAATAAGTTCTTCATTAGAATGAATTGTTTCAATGTCATCCTCATCTGAAGTGATATGGGGGTTCTCTTGTCCCAAAAAGGCAACTTCTTTGCTCTTTGTAGGAGTGACCGCTCTAGGCTTTCTAGTGCCATTTGCAAAATCTTTTTCATTACTTTTATCACCAATGGGAGTATAAACTTCTTCATTTATGTTTGGCCTGTCAATAGGTTCAATTGGAACTCGAGGTCGGATTGCATGTTCGTGCGTAGGTGCAGTTAAAGATTCTGGTTGACGTGAAGGCGTGGTTTTACTTGAACCATTTAGAGAACGTGCTATTGGAGCATTATCTAAAGTTTCATTACTTAAATCTGCTTGTACGTAGAGATTTGACTGGTCTCTTGAATTTCTTCGCTGTCTTTTCCGACGTTGTGGTGGAGTGTCAGCTGAAATTGGTTCCGTCCTATTGAGCTGTTGTTGTGTTTCTAGTTCTTCTTGGCTTAAGTTAGCTTGAGATGCAATGTCTACTTTAGCTCTGTTCTTTTTCCTCACTCTTCTCTTTTTCTGCGTAGGTCCTTCACCGCTTTTTCTACAAAAGTTAAGAAAAACTTCATGAAAGCTTTCAAGCATGGATATTTCATTTTAAGCGTATTAACCGTGAATCATCCATTTAATTTAATGCGGTTTCACATAAAATTTAGTTGCATTTACTTTTATGAAAATATTAAAAAATGTTATGTTTAATTTAATACTTGAATGCATTAGCCTAAATAGTTTCACTTAATTTAATAAAAAATTTCAAATAAAAGTAACAGATTTTTCAAAACATTTTCATACTTTATTATTTTCTACAAAAGTAAGTTTATTAAGACAATACCGAATAGGCTTGCTATCAATCAAAAACTTGAAGTAGAATTTTGTCCAAGGTGCTAGGTATTGCAAATATCTATTACCCATTTATTCGTGATCGACTCGGATAAGATGTAACATCAATGATAGGGAACACTGACGCGTTTAACTCCTTTTCCGAGTCATTGAAGATTTAAGTATTTTTTTCTAAGAAAAAAAAAACAATTTATGCAATTTTGCGTTATTTATTATTTTTTGTCTTGCAAAATCAAAACAGCCAAATGAACAGCTGATTCTTTCGGTACGCCAGGAGTAATTGTTTTGGAAATTGTGAGAACCAAGAATAGTGCAGAAAGGAAAACATATTTGGACATTGGAAACCATAATTGTTTAGTTAAGAGAGTAACTTTTCCACGATTTTCTTATACAGTGATTGTGCCGGCGACAATTTTGTAGCAATTACATTTGACACAGCAGATGTTGATGAGAGAAGTATGTCGAATTATTAAAATTCATTTCAAGGGAAATAGATTGACATCAAAATAGGTTCAAGTTCTGCCCTACGGAATCAAATGTTAAGTCTTTAATTATGCTGCATAAGAAGTTGTGGAGCAGGTGCTTCATCCATTTTTGAATTGATTACTGAGACCTTTACATTAAGTACCTTTCCTCCGAACATAACACAGGTTTCTAAATATCGCCTACTGCGGTATTTGAATCGAATATTGGTAATCTTTTTAATTCTTTCTAATGTTGGGATGTGTTGCAATAGCTGGTTCATCTCTCCGAGTTTCAGTCTTCTCCATGAAACAAAATAAAAGCTGACTCAAAGCCATTCAGTGGAAATGTATAACCTAGCTGGTACTGCATTTCCTAGACTATGTCGCAATTATCGTAGATTTTGCATGATGTACAATAATTGCAGTAAGGTCCATATTTGTAGGAACGAAACACCAAAGACCTTATCAGATCTAAAAACCATTCATGCCTCGGTATAGGATAATAGGCAGTGCAAGTGGGTGTAAGAGACTAGTTTTTACATTTCTGCAGCAAGGTTTTTACTTTATTGCTAACTTTACACATACTAACACCCATTTAGTATGGTTATCTTGTATTTATTTTCCAGATCGGAAATCACCTTATTTCAATTATAAAATTAGGTGCCTCTAAATGTAATTTACTTTATTTTATCTTACTGTAAAAGAATGAATGAATTGTACGTGTGCTTTATACTACTTTAGATTTAAGCATTTAGTGCAAGAAATGTAAGCCCTCGCATTTCAAACACATAACGAATATTTCTGGTCTCTTGTTTAATTGCTCGAAATTCTTTATCAAGTATTCGTGTGAAAAAATCAAATTGTGTATATGCACTTGAATAAAATAACAATTAAACGCAAACAAAACACAATAACAATTACTTCAGAAACAACAAAAAGGGTTTTGTAATGCACCCTAGTCAATAATTTTTATCCATTCTATTCATCCAATTCATTATTTCTGATTAACGTTCTTTTCTTCGGACTTTTTATTTTTGTCTATGTCACTGAAAAGTTGACGTAGGTATTCTTGAGAGTCTATTCGCCCCACTTGTGGCAAGTCTGATGTTTGACTTTGCGGAGCTATAGTAGCGTTTGATTTTTCCGCATTACTCTTTGAATGCGTTTTTTCAATATCTCCCGATTTCTGTCCAAGTCTATCCTCTTTGTATGATGCCATCGTAAACTCTGTGCTTGAATCACTTTCCGTATTGTCTAATGAGTCCAGTAACTGCATAACACTATCACGTGTTCTGTTCTTTTTGTTTTGTGAAGATGCAGATACAGAAACTCTTGTTGACGATTGCCTACTGAATGCTGAGGGATTTTTAATAGAATTTCGACTAAAACGACTTCGCTGTTTATTTCCATCAAGTGACATTTCCAAATTTTCATCTAAAGTTTTTGATTTAACGTCATCATTCTCTGATGATTTTGTTTGGCGTTGGGTATCGACGGTTACAGGGAGGTTCACATGATTGGGACCTCCAGCATTTGGTTTGGGTGCCATTATTTCCTCCTTAGGTTTATGCTCTCTTTGTGGTAAATTAAGATTCGCTATATTTGTACCATATAAATCCCTGGTTCGTATATCATCAATGTCAAAGTTATGTGTTTGAGGTAATCTTTGACCATATTTTTCTGGGCGTTGCCCCTTTAATTCTGACTCGTTAAATTTCAACGTTTTATTAGCAGTTTCTTCCCCAACCTTCGGTTGCTCTATGGTGTCTATTCTTTTTGCACTCGACGGCAACTGCGCAGTTCGAGAAGTCGGATTATAAACAGATTCCTTTTGTATCTCATCACGTTTTTCGTTCCTTCCTGGTTTATTTGATTTGTCGTTCATATCAGAATTTTGAAAATATTGTCTTGGTAATGTGTTAAAGCGTTTCATTTCATTAGGATCCATAACAATGTTGTAGCAGCAATGCAGAGGCTCGGCTGTGTTTTGTGATAAGCAGCACTGTGTATTTGGCTCCAATTTGGCATAATACCAATTTTCACCCGATTCTAGTGTTTGCGTCGCTACAGTAGCAGTACGTGACTTGCGTACCCAATTTGGTATGCCAGTAGGTTTTCTCGATTTTATGCTGCGGTATGTGTCCCCATGCAGACTATCGTTACTAATATTGCATTGTACTGCGGTCACATCCAAAGTTGATGTTGTGTTCTGGCGATTCTTTCTCTTTCTTTCCTGCATTAACTGCTCCAACTCATAGGCGGTAAGATCCGTTGGTATATCATTGTACACAACTCCGTCATAGAAAATATTGTATTTCTTATCCTTAGCAGCTGTATTCGTATTTGTCATTTTGATTCACGTTTTATATCGTTGCTTAATAATGTAGGACAAATTTCGTTTTTATTGTTAATGAAGTAATTTTTTTTGCTAACGTTTTGTTGGCAATTAATTGTTCTCTTTTTTTCATTCATTCAATTTTCAATGCTGCATTTAATGTTAAGCATTAACCATCGAAACCAATAAACATAAGAACAATTAAAAATTTGTTTTGAATAGTTTCCGAATAAAAATTAATAGTCTTCAGGTTTTTTTTTTTAATTTATTTTTTTTTTTTTTGCTTTAAAATTCAATGTTTTCACTCATTTATAATTTGGCATTTGGCATAGTATTTCTTTTGCTACTATGTTGTGAAAATCATTATGATTTGGGCATTCTTTTTTTTTTTAACTTTGCCTTCACTACAGTTTTAACCGAACTAGCCATATTACGCTATTTTGAGCATTTATATAGTGGTGTCTAGAATACACCGAAAACACCACTGAAAAAATATTTAAATAACTGCGTTTCCTAAATTATGGATGTGGAATTCATAATGCATGTAGAATTCATAATGCATGGTGCACCAACCTTTTATGTTCAAAATTTTCCTGGTTCAGCGTGAGTACTGCACGAACAGATGCCTCAGCTGTGGTTTCTAAAGCAGTAAGAAAATAAAACACTTTGTGCATAGCTCGCCTTTTTGATTAATTACTTCCTATAATTCGCCTTATAATAAAGTTTCTTCAATTTACTATTATTTGTGTACGCAGGCTGCCCGAAAATAAAAATGGCTTCAGAAAATTGACTAAATGCAAATGGATGAAAGCCGATTTTAAAATCATTGTGAGCAGTGCAAATTTTGGAGGGGAAAGACATCTTTGGACAGTCAAGTAGTTGTGCATACACGCAAAGATAAACGAAAATTGGTACAGACTGATATTCATAGCGTAGGGCAGATTCCATCATGTAGATATGCAGAACGCAACATGTCTGGACGAAACGCTACGAATACAAATTATTCACTTCATAATTGATGAATACCATGCGTATGATTCAAGTGCTGGATAAATGCTTCAAATATATCGGCGGTTTCATCACCTGACACGTAGGATGCTTTCAGTGCCATTCAATGTTCCTTTAAGCTAAAATTACGGAAAGCATGTTGAAAGGTTGGAGTCACAGATTTCTAAGCCTCTTGTGGAAATTTGAGTCATAGATTTCTCTATCTCATGTTGAAAAAGGGAGATGTCACAACCTGTAGTAACATTAGCCTCATGAGAGTGAAGCACTGAAGACTGACTCTCTAAACAGTGAATAAACACCTTTATGTCTGAATTTAGAATATCCAACAATCTCATACCGCTTTCAATTAGGGCCAAAATCGTTTGCTTTACGGTAGTGATATACTGTAGCACCCGTTCCTATATGGGTTTTACGCCTCTCATATACTTCGATGATCGAATGGATTACTGGACACGAGACGTAGGTTTATGAGTGTAATTCGCAATCCAAACAACAAATAAGTGAATAGCAGGACGAGAATGAGCTGCGATAAAAAAAAACAAATCGCAAAAGAGGGCGATACTCAAAGTTTTCATAAATTACAACAGCGTTGTAATTTGTCAAAACCTTCAACAAGGCGTATTACTTGGACGTTTTGAGATGTTTTTTTTTAGGAATTCATCAGAAAATACCGAATTTATGGGCCAAAAACTGGTGGGTCTGACAACATGAATACGCACCGTCAAACAATGCCAACGGTATCCATGAACATTTGCATAATAACGAAACGTTCACTATCCAACAACTACCGAAATCACATAATTTGGCTACTGACGTCTTTATCTATTCGGTAAACTCAAGAACGGTTTTCACCAACCAACAATCTCAGATATGTTCGCCAAAGCGCAAACCATATATGCAAACAATTCAAGCGAGTGATGCTAAAAAAAAGTTGCAATTGATATGGCGTACGTTANCATATGCAAACAATTCAAGCGAGTGCTGCTAAAAAAAGTTGCAATTGATATGGCGTACGTTAAAAGGAATATTATCGTTTTTTATATTAAAACTTGTTTTTGTTTTCTTAATTTCGTGTATATACTGGTACTCTTCATCAAGAAAATCTTAGAATTCATCGTTGAATTTGAAAATATTTTTTTCCAAAATTTTAATTTTTTAATTTTCTAACCAAATTTATTGCACCAATTTGACGATATGAAAAATTTATCCATAGTATAATACTCCTTTTGCCCATATTTTTTGTAAAGCGAAGCGTGTATCATTTTCTGCGTTATACTAAAGCCACATGTACTGCCTCAAAGCTGGTCTAAAAAATAAAACTAAACTGCTTTCATGAATTCGCAAAATATTCTTCAATTTTCAGAAAACTACTAATATTGCTATGAATTCTACAACTGATACTACTACTGCTTTGAGTACCACTGCTAGTTCTGTTGCGAGTAGTATTTCTGCAACTGCTATAACTTGGACTTCTAGAACCTCCTTCTACTGCTTCTGCGACTTCTGTCTTTTTTTCATGGCTAACGAAGAAATTTTTTGTGTTATACATTTTGCCTTTTTTAGTTATATGTTAAAAACTAGCATTGAGATCTTAATTATGTTGAAATAAAGCTGTATAATGCAGTCATACCAACTCGAACTTTGGCAAAGTTTATTCTTCAACTTGAAGTGGAATATGACTACTGCAATCGAATTAAGTACTTTAGCTCTAACTTTTGAGCACAGCTATGTTCGCTAACAATGAAAAACACACAAATAACAAAAAAAACACAAATTTTGCAAAATAAGTTGAAATAATTTCTGGAAATCGTGCATATTACCATATGGCTTCATTTTATAAATTTTGTAGCATTCGTGTACAAATGTGTATACAAACATGGATGGTCAGCTTGGCACATCTGTGGGACGGAAGCAATTAAATTTATTACCTATTTGATGCTTATTACATGAGTAAGAGATATTCAAGTTCATATTTATCAAACTTGGGCGTTTTCAATGAGTTAAATAGAAATGAAGAAAAACGCTTTAAATGGACATGAAGCCTGTATTTTCCAATGCGGCGGTATGGCAATTATGCAATTGATTTTCATCTTATATAACCATTTTCCTCAGACTGCCATTATTAATGATGCACCTTATTATTAAAATTTTATTAAATCAGATTCATTTCGGTACTTAATATTTAAAAAATTGCTTAGGTTCGACAATCGTCTTATACCTGCTCAGTTGGGGTAGACGCAAACATAACAGTGTCCTTAGGATATTCGACTGTTTCAGTTGGTAGCTTTGTAGATTTAGGTTTTTGGGTGCCAAATGGTAGTGCATTCTCATATTTTTTAACATATTTCTATTAATCAATAGTGATCTGGTTATTTCTTTAATTCTAATATAGTCAAAGTCGAAATTTTCTCAATAGGATTGGAGTCAGCGCATTGAGATGATAATTCAACGGTACCACTCAATTCCCATTTAACAATCTTAAAGCATTGGAAAATGCGAAAATATTAATTTAATTTCAAGATTTCAGAGATTGTTATGAAAAAAGCATAGCAACAAATACCATAAATCCTTCAGTCTAACACTGTGTAGTGCTTGGCGAAATTTCAATGTTGTCGGCTTAACATATTTCCTTACTTGAATCCAACGCCGTCTTGAACTGATTCCTTAAAGGTATTCAGTAAAATTTTTTGTTTATTTTCATATACGACGAAGGGATGTGGAATTATGAATGAATAGCATTAGCTTGGGATTGTGGCACTCCTTCACTTGTACCGACCAAAATACACTCAGAATACATGAGCAGCAAGACGTATTTACTAAGTGGATTCCTTTAACCACGAGAACAGCCTTATTCGTTGAGATTCTATGTCAAGCTGATTCATTTGTCTAGCTAACAACAAGTTTTTTCAAATGTATGACATGCAATTTGTCGGAGAATTCAATTAAGATATTTGTGTATTATTTGTTCTTTATATTTAGGTTACTACCCCAGCAGCAGTTTTCCAAAATACAAAAACCCTCTTAAATATTCAGATTAACAAAATTTTCAAAGCTCCATTATATATATTATGCATTTCTTCGAATTTTCCATTTGGTTTTTTTCTTTATTTTTTTAAAAACATTCGATAATTTTACTGGAATAAAATAAATTTATTCATCCCAACTGCTCTGAATTTTAGTAAAGAGAACGTAAAAGACAGTCATTAGTATCGCTTTTCAACTTTTTCGAAAATGGTTATCATTGGGATAATCAGCCTAAAGTCACAAGCTCAAAAATCATGGTGGAAAGCCCGAAAAACACGATGAAAACGATAGGAAAAGTAACATATTTATTTTCGATTAATTGAAGATGCCCTCTCTTGTTTTCAATCGATATTCTAGAAGTAATTGGGACCAAAATATCCTCTAATTTTGGTTAAGTTGAATTTAGCTCATTTGACGTGCGAATTTTTGTGAAATTNGTAAAAATATTTGATTTTTACATTTCTTAATAATATGCTATATAAATATTGCTATGATCCACAATAAAGCGTTGAATGTATCAAGTAAGATGCAAAATTTAATTCATCTTTAGAGCAGACTTGATTTTATTAACCACAGAATGACGAAATGGTAGGCACAACTGAAATTCCTGCCATATCCTTTTGATACACGAAGTTTATTTAATTGTGTGTAGGTTTTTTGACTTTGCAAAAAGAGTTAGAATGTTTCATAAAAAAGTAAAAAGAAAAAAGTTTTTTGTTGCATATTTAACCAAATTACAATTTTTAAACTTCATGGTGGAAAAATATTTTTAGGAACAGAGCTAACTTTGCAAATAGCCAACGTCATATTTTGAAAAATTGAATATTAAAGTATTGAAAGGCCAATACCTTGATAAGTTAATTTCCTTTTAAACAAAAATATCTCACATTTGATTTATGTGTACTTTGAAGGCCGAGTAGGGACGGTCCTATATATATAAACATTACGAGCGGATTGTCGAAAGTTTTCTTTGGCTTTGTCTAGGGCTTGGGCTAGGCCGGGTCCCAAATTTGTAGTTCTTACCAGTCCCTTATTCAGTCTACAGAAGCTTTTGCTTATATTTAAGTAATGTAGTTAAAATAAATAAATCTTAGAATGAATCCTTTCACGAAGTTTTCAAAAATACAGTTTACAAACATCAGCACTTAAAACTATTGTTTCATGACAACAAATATTCAACAAATTATTTTATGTCAGAAGCTTTTGGAGTATTCTTGCTCTTTCGGATACAAAGTTGCTCACCAAACCGCGAAGCGTATGCTCAATTAAAAAATAAAAGTAAAACAGAGCATATGTGTTGTAACCTCATAGCGACTATTGGATCCTTAAGCGTTTATAAAGCAGAACTTTACGAGCAATATAATTTACATTTTATGTAGAAACTTGAAACTTATTACCAAAATAGATATACGCTCATGTGCGTACTCAGAAACATCAGCACCACACATAAGACCAAACTTAGAGAAGACAAATTTTCATTAAAGTAAAATGCAATAAAATAAAAAGGCAAACCAAAACAACCACAGCTACGAAGAAAGTGTTGCACGAAAACATATTTAAAGTTTTATATGGGTATGTAAAAGAAATTACTAAATGAAACCCAAATAAAAGTAAGTTTCTGGTATCGACTTGAGTTGCAAAAACGAATAAGCAGTAATGAATTAAAAGAGATATAAAAAAAATGTAATAAAATGAAACGTTAAATTTATTGAGTTTGTTTTTTGACTACTCGTTTGAACTGAGCTAAAACACGTATCTAGACCAAATTTCGCATGAATGTGACCCTATACAATGTATGCAATTTTTGGGATTATAAAACTGCGTTTGATTGCTCTGGTTACCAAGGTTAAGTTGTTTTATGCTCCAAAACTTTTTCACTTATCGAAAGTGTGAATAATTTGCCATTTTAGTAAAACCGTGTTATGCTAGTACGCTTGCAGCAATTATGTTTTTATCCGTTCTGTAAAATTAATTTTTTGGCATACTTTTTTAAATTATTCATGGTTATCCGTCAAAGACGGATTATTGACATAGATCTAATATGCCAATAATTGTTGTCCAAAATGTAGGAACGAAATCATCAGATGGCATTATCAGTAGATAATTTCGATAGACCCTTCATCACTGCTATTGATTTTGAAACTATTCTTCACTACCTTTTTCTTAGTGATGAGTATCAGAGAGAGAAGAAAACACTATTGGGTTGCCGTTTGGATGGAAAATCGACGCAAAAACATCTACGTTTTGTTATCGAAGCGAGATTTGAATGGTTAATTTGGCATTCTTCAGGACTATTAATGTAGTTGTGCATCGATTACTTTAGATTGATTAATAAATTTCAGGAAACCAAAAACAGACAAAAAATACTAAAAATACTTGTATGGATGCAAATTTATTCAGATTTATTTATTTATCCAGTTGGTGTAAGGCGCACTTTCGCAGAGAAATGCTCGGTTACCAGACTGGTTGCCAAAAACCCTAATAGAAAATAAAGATTTCTAATTTAATTTTTTTTTTTTAATTTCGATGTTGTCAATTTGTCTTAGTAAGCGATAT
>JXPQ01015503.1:4578-15610 GCA_001014675.1 Ephydra gracilis
AAATTTAAACAATAATATATTAACCATTTATACACAAAAAAGAAATTTAAAAGCTAGTATAAGCAAATTTATATATTAACAGAAAAGGCGAAAAGCTACATAACTTATATAACGAATAGCTTCTAAGTGTCTTTTTCTTTGTATTTATGTTTACTCATTTATTTTTGGCTTTAAAATGATTTTATTATATTATTATAACCATGAGTTAAAGAACGATATATATATATAGAAAATAAACAAATATTTTATATGACTTACGGCATAAATGTAAAAATAAATTTTCAATATTATAACAAAATTGTTTAAAATTTTTTCCAAACCTTTTTTAAGTGTGCATACTTGCTTATTTAATTAAGCATTGTCACAAATAAGAACTTGACATACAAAATTTCGATCCACTTGGAGTTTTCTAGTATGCTGCCTGTTAAGCAGTTTTCACGTTGAGACTGGTAGTAGCATATATTACGCTCAACTCTTCTACCACTTCACGAACTGGTACTTATACTTGTTTATGAGAGGCCCATTTGGAATGCAAGACCTTTGTCGCACAATAGGATTGCCAAGATTCCTTAAAGTGAAGATTAATTTGAGTGAAGGATTTAAAAGAGACTAACGTTGGTTTGTATGTCTGTATCAGGTACTCGTTCCCATAAAAACGGGTTTGCTAAGTTCGTTTCTAAAAATAAACTGATAGGGTTCACAGAAATCAAGAGTGAGCGGAGGAAGGCGCTTGAAATTTGTATGTTCTCGCCGTAAGTCGTCACATAAGCAGGACCACAACAAGCACTAGAGTACCGTATGTGATAGTAGCTCTTACCAAAGCATCTGGCTGGTATGATGTGAACTCCTGTCAGGTACGTTGCCAAATACAATGTATACAGTAATCGTAATCAATGGTGCTGCCCCAATCATTGGTAAAGAAGCAAATTGACTGCAATATGGTGACTGTAGTAGCTTAAATGTCGAGGTAAGATACGCATCATATCAAATTATGTTATTTGTTCTTACTGCGTACACAGTATACACCATTCGGTACGACGATTACTTACCGGTGCTGGGGTTATTGAATCCGTTTGTTCTGGCTGTTTCGTGGCTTAAAGTTCCCATCACAACCAATTCAAGGAACTACTGAACCTATCATTGCAACTTAATCCATTCGTTTATGTTGCTAACGTAGTGCATTCAAGTCTTTTGCTGGAAAGCACTATTCACCACATTACAATAAGCACAGTAAACAGTTTCGATGTGTGAATACAACTGCTCCTCCAATATATTATCAAATCAGCGGTGACTCTTGCGGGGATTTGCGTGCAACCCACATTTCTTGCGCTAGTTGACACGCTGCTAGTACGCTTGGTCAATCGCATTTCATTCCTGACATATACATTATCTTCAATAGCTTCTATGGCCAGATGTTTTTTTTCAGCATGTATGTGCGGCAGGGGCTTTTCTCTTATTTGCTTTAGTCCCGCACTTCATAAAAACATTTGCGGGCACGCGCGTCCAACGGGAGCGGACTTAAGGGTCGTATATATTATTCATGGGTTTTCCGATAGTCTGCAGCACATTCCCTGTGAGTGTTTTGCTCTTCAGCATACTACACTAAAATTCTTTAGATTTAGAGATCTGTCAGAAGCACCCTCTCTTCGAAACTTTGACATTAGTGCACCACTGGCTATCACAGAAAAGACGAAATGTGTTCAGATGTTTAACAGGTGAACCGAGCAGTTCACTTTTTCTTAAGGTATCATCATGTGCATCTAATATATGCTATTTTCAGCTCTTATCAGGCTAACAGCATTGGAGAATACCCTTTAGCTCCTTTCGCCTACGACGAACATAGCATTTGCATATATAGCTTANCTTCTTAATATGCTTAGCAGTATTAAAGGTTTCTGTTAACTTGGATAAAATGATCATTCCGTTTCATTTAATACCACTATTCAATTGATATTCAATTCAATTGGTAGCTTTAACGTTTTAAATATTCAAATTTAAATTTCACTTGAAATTGCGTTTCACCCGCTACATACTACGATTACTACAACGCTGCATCTATTGCAAAAAACAAAAATAAAAAAACAATGTCACAGCTGTGCACTCTGTCACAACATTATTCGTATATCCAAACATAGCTATTTTCGAGTGTGCACATTAGTATTAATTTAAAATTATGCATAGTTCAATTAAATACAAGTAATTAATAGAAAATTTGCTTGACCTGAGGCCTTTTCTATTTCAAAAACATAGCATACGTTTACAAGGTGAAATTGAGATATACTCTCGCCTTAGGGTGTAATTGCATTTTTTTAAATGCAACACTCCACATTCATTTTTTATTTATGAATTTTTAAATTATTAATAAAAAGTGTAGATAATGCAATTCGCGTTGAGTTACTTATTTGCTTTAATATGGCTCCCCCATATGATATCGACTGGTGTTTTACTTTTCTCCCGTGGATTTCTGCTATCGCGCGTCTCAAAGACAGACGTAAGCACTTGCCGGCGTTTATCACTGGACCCCAATGACGTAAGTTCTAACTTATAACTAAGTGGATGTTAAGTAATTGTTCATATAAATTGTGCTTTACGCTAGGAATACTACTTAAATGAGGAAATTGTTAAGGAGATCTTCAAAGATGTCAACGCTTCAGCGAATTTGTGTCTTCCACAAAAAACTAAAGTTATTATGCTAGTCGTAGATGCGCTAAAATATGAATTTGGCGTTTATAACGAGAATCTCAACGAAACGCAGCCGCCGATGCCGTATGAAAACAAATTGCCTATAATGCATCAATTGCTGGAAGCACAGCCTGAACGAGCACGACTGATGCGTTTCAAAGCGGATCCACCCACAACAACACTGCAACGCCTGAAAGGACTTACAACGGGCAGTTTGCCTACATTCATAGATATTGGCTCTAATTTTGCGTCTCCTGAAATAAATGAGGACAATATAATCGATCAAATGATAAGAAACGATTTGCCGGTAGTGTTTATGGGTGATAGCACTTGGACAGATCTATATCCACGACGTTTCAAACGTGCTTACTCATATCCTAGTTTTGATATATTCGATTTGGATACGGTTGACACAGCCATACAGACGCAATTACCAAGAGAATTAAAACGCAACGACTGGCAAGTGCTGATTGCGCATTTTCTGGGTGTGGATCATTGCGGTCATAAGCACGGTCCATTGCATACGGAAATGTCGCGGAAGCTGAGTGAAATGAATGAGGTTATCAGGTAGTTTCAGGCTTTCACTTATGGAGGTAATTCTCTCTTCTATAGCATAACTATTGTAGCTCTGTCATACGCCTAATGGACAATGAGACAACATTATTTGTATTCGGTGATCATGGCATGACGGCCTCAGGAGATCATGGCGGAGACACGGATGACGAAACGAACGCTTTATTATTTGCTTACACCAAACAGCATAAATTTTTTCAAAATGATGTCTCAGATAACAATATGCTGCAGCAGGTAAGTCTTTATAGGTTGTTCATGTACTGTCCAAGAGAGATAAGATTAGATTAGCGCTGTGTGCTAGTTGGCCTTAAGACGTCACATTCATGCTCTTATCGCTTGTATTCAAACAACGTTGTTCTGAAGCCACAAGAATTTTAAATTATGTGAGTAGCATTGATAAATATTTTTGGCCCGCCAATCTTTGCCAGTAGTCAGATTGTACTCGGCTGAACAAAGGCCGTTGAATTGCTAGCACAGAATGATGCTTACATAATTGCCGTATAAAACTGCTGCTAGGGGATTGCCGTACCTTGAAACTATAGAGATTTGATTAATGCATCTGTTGGTCAGTTTTAAATAAGCTCTGAAATCGGATATTTCCACGACACTGCGCCCGTAGTTTACTTTGCGTTTCAATTCCAATGAAAAATGAATTTGGCAAAGGGTTTATTGGTTGTGATCATTCTTTTGTAACACAGAACCAGAGTCCGGAGATATATTCAAATATATACTTATATGATCAGCAACACCACAGTAATTGATTTAGCCAGGGCCGCCCGTCCGTTCGTATGTATCCGGAAACTCGAAGGAAGGCCTTAGGCTAGGTCAACGTAATTGAATGCACATTTTCAATGAAAAAAGTTTAGATCATCTTTTCAATTTGGTTAAGGTCGGGTACCTCCAGTACACCTATTTATTCCAAATTGCGGGGTTCAGTTTACTTTAGCCGGAAAAGTTTAATTAAGCGGGAAATTAAAGCATGTAACCGTGTTCCAAAACTGAACATTATTGAATAAAAATCAGAGGTACCTTCAGTACACCAATAAAGTCTAAAAAGTGGGTATATGCAGAATTTTACATGGTTATTTCAATTTAACGAATTTCCATCATACAGTGACCATAATTATAACTAATGTGTGTACCGAAAATGGACTGGATTGGATGGAAGTCAGGGATACATCCAGTACAGCTATGTGGTCGCTATGGTGACTTTAATGCTAAATTATGCATAGTTATCCATAAAATTTAACGAAATTTCATTATATACTGAATATAAATATAATCAATGTGTTTACCAAAAATAGCCATAATTGCATGAAAATCAGCGGTACATTCAGTTCACCTATGTGAGGCTTTAATGCTGAATTATTCACATTTATCATTTGAATGAAAATGAATAAAATCAGGAATATATATAATATACCAAATATGGGATTGATTTAATGAAACTTGGAGGTACCTGCAGTACACCTATGTGGTCCCAGGCTTTGCCGCTTAGTCACGCATAGGTTAGTTTTCAATTTTTATGCCATTCCCGTGTCAGGTGAACATGACATATGTAATATGCGTGTAATTGATTCATTAAAATCAGACACCAATGTGGTTCACAGAAGGAGGAGGTTTAAAAAAATTTTACATAATTTACGAACTTGATACGGAGTAATTGAAGTTACTGTGTTGTTTTTCATTTAATAATCAAGCGACGTGTATTATACTGTCGGTCAAAGCTGCAACCTTTTAACTTGTTTTTATTATAAACAAGTTTTAAATTTACAAAATATGCATTTACAATGCTTCTGGTAAATGCCTTAAAAATTTTGAAAATTCTGCTGAAAAAGTTAAAGTTTCAATTTGGCTTTACTATTATTTGGTGGCCTTGGGTGCTCTTATTTCTAAACGGGCATCATTTTTAAGATTCATTACAATTATCATTGCAATTAATTTAAAAATTCACTTTAATTATAATAGATGAGAATATTATTAATTAAAAATTGTATTTGTTTACAATTATACTGCTTGTTTTTTTTTAAATTTTTTTTTAATTATTTTTTTTTTCGCTGCGCTTGTTTCTATATGATACTTTATTCTGGTCTTTCCCTCATGGCCTGTACTGGCATTGAGCACGTTGACAGGGAACTCCTTGCACAGTCATAGAATCCAGCATTCCAATGCACTGATACGCTTGGGATTTTTGACTGAGTTTGTCCTCATAGCGGTATCAAGTTTTATGCTGGCGATCGATCTGTTGTCTGAAATCTAATATATTGAAAAATTTGCGAAAATGCGCAATTAATTTGTAGAAGCTATTGATATCTAAATGATATCATAATTTTCCAAAACTTTGAAAATTAGACTTTGAATTGTTTGTAGCGTATAGCAGTCCGTTGGAGTACGCCATGCAGTAATGCCAAAGCGAAGGTACAATTCGAGTAATCAAGGTTTATTTTGTTCATATTGAAAGGACTCTACTGTTTTGAGTCTCTACGATGAGACTAACACAAATTTCTTAAATCTTAGACCTGCTATTCATAATTACAAATCCCCTAAGCAATGAGCCGGGATTCGATGTTGCAAAAAAGTTATATGTTACAAGAACATCATATCGGACTTACAGTCTATTCTACTCAGCCTGTAATGCATGTGTTTTATGATTTAGTCGCTTGCTAGTATATACAGATGGTTGCAGTGCTCTCCTCTCATTGTATTTATATCTAACTCGTCCATTACCTTGTTAGCGTTGATTTTGCAGTGGAGCTCTCGCCTTCCAGCCGGCACGTTGAAGAACATTCATGCCAAAGTTGCATAATATGACCACATTGGCCTTTTGTGTGCTTTACAAAGAACATTATTTTCAAGCTGCACCATGGAATTTATTTCATTTTTTTTATAGGGAAACGAGTTTACTTTCAGGGCTTTAGATTCAGTTTTGTAGGTTTGCCTTCGATATGTTTGCGCAAATAATAAATAGCTTGTGACATTGCAACAGCGTTTAGTGCTACAGAGAGCACGTGTCTATCCGCAGTGCAAATGTTACATTAGTGCTGCTCTGGCCAGTTAACACAAATGCGCCTATTGGCTAAAGAGATATCAATTAATTGCAAGTATTCACTTAGAATCATGAAGCCAACATGCCAATCATTCTGCGAGCTTAGAATTGTTCTCATTTGATTTCGTGGTATTTCAGCAGTAAATAGGTTTTATAGTACGGCACCCAAGACGCTACTTGCGGGTACTCCGGCATTCATAATGCAGTCGGATGTTCAGTAGACGTTGTGCTTAACTCTGAATTTGCGATTGGCATGGCGTGCTATCAACATTTTATGAGTATAGCAATACTTCTCGATTTTGTGAATATTCCACTCATAGCACACCTGAGGCACACCCAGGCCATCTCGGAAAATGTACCACTCAAAAAAACTTAGTCAACACTGGCATGTCAATTGCAGCCATTATCAGCTCTGCGTCCCGCTTTTTATGAAATAATTTATTTTTAAATAAATTTATTGTAATGTTTATAGATTAGTTCTCATGTGGCATAACTTATGGTATTCTAAAATTTTCAAGGAGGTAATCATGCATGTTTGTGTAATCACTCTTTTTAGATCGATTTAGTACCGACATTAGCTGCAATACTCGGCATACCCATACCGTACTCGAACCTCGGTGTAATCAACTTTAATTTAATTCCCGATATACCGGTGCCGTATATGGCAAAATTTCAAGCTGTACTGTTGCATGCGTGGCAGAATGCACAACAGATCTTTCGCTACTTCTACAACTATGCTTTGGAGAACAAAAAGACATTTGCAGTTGACGAAATGGATCAAATGTTAACGGACTTCAAATTGCTGACACATCGCGTCAAGACCATATACAATGAGGACGCTTTTAAATCATTCCACAGCGATCTGCATCAGCATTTGCGCTACGTGCTGCAGACATGTCGCGAGATCTGGGTGAAATTTGACGCCACGCAAATGCTTCATGGTCTAGTGATCACCTTTGTGTCCATATTTTTTTGCTTTGTGCTCATCAACAATACAAAGGCCGGCGATTTTGGTCGCATGCTCACGCCAAAAGCGGTCGCACATACCTACCTGTTAATGATAACCGCAGGCGTCTTCGGCTATCGCTACTACAAGCACTTCTCTTTCAAAACCGAAGAGCATGCCATCATCTTCGCTTCGAATATAGTCGGCACGTGCGTGCTGGTATTTCACAGCATACAAAATTGGTCCAGAATTTCGCTGAACTGGGCTAACATGCGTCGCTTCGCCAATATGCCAACGCGCTGCATCCTGCTCCTGCTGGTCAGCGTATTCTTTTCAAACAGTTTCATCATACAGGAGCCAAAGATGTTGTCGTACCTGCTGGTGGCCACATTTATTCTGATGGGCTATGAGCTACTGCAGCGCAGTGTGCGCGCCGAATTCAAAAGCAAATTTAAATTGGCGCAGTTCTTGCGCTCCACGGCGTTCCAGCTATTGCTGATGTGTCTGCTGGCGATATGTTTTATACGCTATGCCTATACTCTATTTCGGTGTCGTGAGGAACAGGGAAATTGTGTGGACTTCAATAGTAACACTGGCACTATGGACAAGACTGGCTTCTGCTTGAACAATCCAGCCAAAGGTAAGACCTACCTCCTGGCCGTCGTGATCATTGTGATTTACAGCACGCTGACACGCTTGTACTTGCGCTCATGTGGAAATCTAACGGGCAACTCGGTGAATGTGATCTTGGCGAGGTATGGTCCAACAGTGGCATCCATTTGCGCCGGCGGTCACATATTGCTCGTGAACAGCGCCAACAAGCACATACAACGTTCACACATCGATTCTTTGGCCTTGGTTATCTATGCGCTCTTGTTTTTGCAAATTATTGTTGTAACAGCGGCACCACTGATGGTCTACGTACTGCCGCCGAAGCCCCCGCAAACCATAACGGTGAACTCAAATGAGAACATCGTGCCTGAGATTTTCAAGAAAATGAAACGCATATACGAGGGTGCGAATAATGACGAGGCTGCTGATGCGGATGAACGGCGCTACGAGATACCAGTTGTTTTCGGTCTCGCAACCGTTTACTCATCTGTCATCATATCATTTGGCATATTCCTAGCGATGGTGTTGATCGTATTGCTAGAGCCCAAATCAACCATCGGCCTTGTGCTGTGCATTGCGGTGGGCAGCATAATGCTCAGCATGCATAGTGTGCTGCGCTATCGGACAGCAAACAGTTTCGGTGAGTGAATACAACTGCTCCTCCATTACACTTGCAATATAGCGCTGAATCTTGCAGAGACTTGCATACAACCCACATTTACTGCGCTAGTTGGCTGGTTCATGCTGGCGCATTTTTGCTTTTTCGCCACCTCACATCAGACGACGCTCTCGCAGATCGACTGGCGCGCTGCATTTGTTGGGCGCACGAGTACGCTGGGCCAATCGCATTTCATCTCTGGCATACTCGTCATCTTCAATACCTTCTGCGGTCAGATATTTTTCTTCAGCATGTATGCGCTGCTTAGCACCGAGACTTTTTCCTTATTTGCCTTGTTTCCGAACTTCATAAAAACATTTGCGGGCACGCGCGACCAACGGGAGCACCGCAGTAAAATGGCGGAGGTAGTGGAGAGCCAACGCAGCGGAGGCAGCAATAATGTACGCTCGCTTAGCGATATATCTAACGAATGCGTTGGCTTCGATATGACGCGCGGTGAGCTGACACTATTCGAAAACGAGACTATATTTCTCGACAATGCCTTCAAAGTGGCTGTGCAATTTTACATGCTCCAAGGCGCCAAGGTAGGTAAAGAGCAAATGCGTTTTTTTGCACGCGCTGTATGTGTTCACATTTTATTTACAGGTTTTCTGTGCGATGCTCGCTTGCACCATACATTGTCGCCATTTAATGGTGTGGAAAATATTCGCACCGCGTTTCATCTATGAAGGTCTCGCCACATTCGTCAGCCTGCCGGCGCTTATAGTTGGCTACTTGCTGTTGTTGCGTATACACTGGTCTGTTGATCGGCTGATCAAACGCATCAATAAAACAAAATAGTGCATATTCGTAGCAAACAATCCGACCAACAAATACACCATAGCATGAGCCAGTCAGTCATTTCAATAATTTTTATTTGTATTCGCTCAAAGGATAGAGTTTAAACTTTAATTTTAGTTAACAACAATTTCAACTCAATTGTTAGCATTGTTTTACTTTACACTATGACTGTCTATTTTGTATTATATTTATTTTTATTTATTAGTCCAAGAAATACAGAAATGCATTTAAAAAATAAAAGTTTAGTTTTTCTGTCCCGCGGTAAAAAGCTTTTATCCGTACTTGCTCGCCGGTGTATATGGTGCAGAGCTCGCCACGAAGTGTTTGTCATATTGCTCGCGAACATTCTCATTTGAAGAGTAGACAACGTTCAGGAGCAAAACTATTTCAAATGAATAAAAACAATTTATTTTCTATGTTTTTTTTTATTTTTTATTTTTTTTTCTTTTTTATTCAGGATAAAACTTTTTCTAGTTTTAGTTTAAAAATAATTAAATAATTACAAATTTTTCTTCATCCTTTAACTTATGCATTTTTCCATCAATTATCATAACACAACTAAATAACATCTAAACCACATTANAAATTTTCGCTATTGGTCTAAACCAAAATTTATAAACTATATATTTTTATACATAAAAATAAAATATCAGCACGCCAATCTTTTGTTAAAGCTGAGTCAAAGTAAAGCGTGGCAAAAGTCAATAAAAAAAATTATAAATTTTGCATAAGTACATTGCTTCTTTAAGTTTCGGCATACACTTAGGTTTTAGAAAATTAATAAAAATTGTATGGTTTATGTTAACATTTTTTTGCTTAAAAAAATATTCAGATTTGTCACAGCATTACTTAAAGTAGTTAGTTGTAGTAGCAGTATATGAAGCGTAGTTATAAATTATTCCTTTCTATCTTACGTACTATTCATTTTTCAAGTAGAAGTAATTCGAGTAATTAAATAATGGTGAAAGTATATAATGCACTGAACCTAAAATATTGCATTAACGTTATAATGCACTTTATGCAAATAAATCAATTTATAAAACCAGGAAAATAATATGAAGTCAATTATTAAATTTACCGATGTTTTAAACAGTGGAATTATAAAAATTATTTTTGCAAATCTAACCTGTTTTCCTCATTTCATTTAATATAAATAAAGCAAAATATAAGAGTTTTCGAAGCTAAATAAAATAGTTTTCCAAATATCGACTAAATTGAAATTGAAATTAATAAAAACTAAATTTATAATTTAAATTGACATTCAAAAGAAACCATAAAAAAACGTCATAAACGATAGTTAATTTTAAGTTCAAAATCCTGTAAAAACCTGCCTTCAAACCAAAAACCCCTTGAAAGCAAATAAACTATAATAAAAAGTTTTCTGTTTGTTGTCAAACAAATATGAACAATACTGAAAAATAATGTAAACCAAGCCCCACCTACCAAGAACTACCGAACTAGGCAGCACGACGCTAACGAGAAAGCTTGTAAGAGGTACACCGCAGGGTGATGCGCTATCACCGCCTCTATAGAACTTACCAGTCCAGCCAACTTGAATGCAATAACTGCAAAGTTCTAGCTAACGCTGACAACCTAACGATGTCTCAAGCCGCGACGTGGAAACTGAGCGCTACTAAGATTTAGCTGGCACGATTTAGAATCCAGCAAAGACCGCTTGAAATAAAGGTATGCATGGGCCAAATGATTCTCCCAG
>JXPQ01015511.1:2229-12709 GCA_001014675.1 Ephydra gracilis
TCTCAATAGACGCTTTTATGCTTAATTATGCACAATTATATTTTCAATTTAACGATATTTCAGAATTGAGTGAATACGAATGTAGTGAATGGGCAATTTATAATAATTCAGTTAAGTTTAAATAAAATAAGAAAGGAAACATTTTAATATCAAACGTCGAAAAAGGGATGAACTGCCGTTCATTAATAACTTAAACGGAAATACTGAAGAGGAAAGTTGATGACGCAAAATTCAATTGGGACTGTAGTCTACCCCATTTGGTACTGAAGATGTTTAGATTGAGATCAAATCATGCCAATACAGATGTGTTTACATTTTTTAATGCTCATTTTGAATGAAAACGTGCATTCCAAACTTATATCTCTATTATAAACAATACAAATGTTTAATGATTTAGAATCAAAATAAAATGTCGAACGTATTTTTTGGATCCAAAACTTTTCTCTTCTGACAAGAATATTCAATTTCAATCAGATAAATCTCAAACAAAAATATTTCATGCAAGGAAATCATATAAGTTGGACACTTTGTATGGCTGCTTGAACCGACTGATCTTGATCATTTTCGCTTTAAACTCCTTTTTTCGATTTTATGCAAAAAAATCATTTTCCATTTGTGCATAGCTTTTATTTAGAACAAACGCGAGTTGGCCAATTCTCACAAAGTATTTGTGTGGAATCGAAAGAGAGAATCCGTATCACATCTTTACGTGATATCTCTTACAACTGAGTAATTTGTTTACGTAGCTGGCCTTATCAAGTTCTGAGGCGATGCTGATCATACATGTGCATATTTCAATGGGTGTCCCGTTATTATTTCGATTGCATCAACATGGAGTATCTTGTAGAAGTGTATAATTTTGAGCTGAAATTGCCATTTGTTTCAGGTGTTCAAATATTTAAGAATAACGCTTAAAATCTTATTAATTCGAAAGCTTTGTGGCTATTCGACGCATGTTGTGGCGCCTATTAATTGGTTGAAAAGTACAATTCCCAATCGACTAGTATACACGAGTCTACATAGCGAATTACCAAAAAACAAAACAGGAAAATGAAGTAAAAGACAGCCGCAGAGCAGATATACACAGCGCATCGTTTGGTATTAACACCGGTGGCTAGTACACAAATAACATGTAAAGAATTTTCTCATGCTGTTTAATAGAAGGCATAACTTTAAAATGCATGACTACGAAATTGTTCTTTGTACAATGCCAAATAAATACAATAGCGTTGTGCATGAAACCAAATAAAAAAAAAGTACAAAGGTAGCAGTCGGCTGTGGCCGGCAGTATAATACACGTCGCTTAGTTTAAATTATCCTGGTTTAATTTTGATAATAATGACAAATTTTGTAACTCTCTATATCTGATTCCCTTAGGTGTCTGATTTCAATGAACTTAAAACTTAAATTTTTTAAAATTAAAATGTAACCTATGGTACACACATTTACTTTATTTAATTTCACCACTGAAAATGCTGAAAGTTCGTAGCATTCCAAAGATAGCACATTGTTACACTGCAGGTATCTTTAATTTCCATTCAATCAAATCCATGTTTGACAAACATTCATTACATTCATTTTCACAGTAGAATGAAATTTCATAGAATTTCAATGATAAGTATGCCTAATTCAGCATTAAAGCCTTTGTTGGGACCGCATAGGAGTACAAGAGCTACCTCTGATTTTTAGTCGATCATGTCCACTTTTAAAACACATGCAGCTGCTTTTTTTACATGCTTAAATTTAATTCTATGGATAAATAGCAATCCTGATGACTCAGTAGGCTTATACCCGAAATGTCGAATAAATAAATGTACTGAAGGTACCCGAAATAAGCTTTTTTTAGAATCTCATATCAATTCCTGTGGTGATGTTCATCATATTGGTTTGTATTTAAGTAAGTATCCAGACTCCCGTGCTGGGTGTTGCAAAAGTATGATTGCAACTAATGTACACTTTGCCAATTGTATGGGCGACGTGTGTAAAAATACTAAAGCATTTTGTATCTTAAGCAACCTGTTGACCTATGCCAGCCCATGCGTATTCTTTCTATTTTCTGGTAACTAAAATATTGCTACAGACATTTTCTTAATGTAGCATTTACGGTTTTGGATAGGAAAAAATTGAATGAAAAAGTTCAATTCACAAGTTAATATTGCTTGCAACAAATTAATATCACATGAAACAACCAGAGGATTTGCAAACAATCTAGAAACATGAACCAGAACAGTAGCTGCTGTTATTCTGTTGTTCGCATGTTGAACTTTGATTTGTTTTTCAACTTTACATGCACTTTGCAATAATAATGGCGTAGTTTATGTGAACAGGATAGTACCAAAAGAACGATGGAACTAAATATAATTTTGGTAAAGAAGGCCTAGAATGCAAATTTCTTCAACGTGTCATGTGTGGTGCCATTTTAAGTAAACGAAGGTTATTTTGGACGCCTCTCTCTTTTATCGATGACTTCACAATTCACAGAGAATTTTTTATATATTTTTTATTTTGCCAATTGATTACAGATGTTATAAATGCGATAGTAAAAGTAAAAAAAAATAAATCGAGTCATTTCAATCAATCAAAAAATTAGTACAAATTCACATTCACAATTGCTTATTTTCGTAAAACGATATGTGACCATTTCCACAGAAGTCTGTCGAACATAGATTCTTATCTACTTTTGAATATTTCCTGACACATGGGAAATGACCATGACGGTATCATGGCATGGCGGTGTAAACTTTAAGTTAATGCGCAGTACCACCTTGAAGCGAATTGAATATTATCTCCAACAGAATGTCTTTAATTAAAATTATTGAACGGCTGCTGGCTGTTTTGCTAGAAAATCTCAAGTATGAACCATTTGGACTTCGTAGGATTTCGTATTCGGACAAATATTACTACCGGATTTTTCAACATATACACTGCACTCACACTGAATACTTCTTATGTATGTTGTCGTGCGAAGAACCTTTATGAGATAAATGTCCGGAATTGTGATCAAGATGAATGAATTTAACTAACCGACTCTTTTGGCTGGGCTATATAAATCGTATCGTGGAGTTAAGGCAGCTCCTTCGATCTTTGATTTTCAACGAAGCGGTGGTAAAGGAAGATAGACTCTGATATAGGTGGCCAGACACTACTAAGCGTGTCCAAACAAGAGATCACAAAATGGTGTTAAACAACAACTCTTCAGGAACACTGTTGCCGTAAACTGGGGCCGGACAAGACCTGCCTACGTTGAAAAGGCCACTAAAGACAGTTTCTTTGTTTAATCAACAAAGAAGAAAATATTATTCCATATTAATTATAAACAATTAAAAATGTTACAGTCGGATTTCAGCTGACTGTATGATACAAGACCGGATAAGCCAAAAACCGTATTTCTGGAGTTCACAGGTGTATGGAATCATATGCCATTTTTATTCAATTTATTTTTATTAAAGCGTATGGCTTTTTTTGTTTAAACCCTATTTTTTGACCAAATATGTGTACTAGGAGTAACTGCGATTTTGATTTTATTGATTTCGTCAAATTAAATTTTACTGTCGGTAATTCGGTATTGAAGCCGACCATTTAGTTATACAGATTATATCCGATACATCTTCAGGTTTAGAACACGATTAGATGTTTTACTGAGCGTAATTACGAGATTTCATTGAAAAATACCAATTTGAAAAAAAGGTGACATGAAGGCATCTAAAGGTTTGTTCGGACCTTAGCCTTATTAAAATTTTATTTTTTCATAGAATGTGTGTTTAGAATAGCGCAAAATTAAGTTAAGTCCTTCTAGTTATTTTTTGTGTGTGGACGAGCAGTACATTGGTAAAGGTGTCCGAATTCGCGTTATGAGTGTTACAGGTAATATACACTATGCCAATTTCATAGGCGACATGTTTAAAAACCGTGACAATCTACAGAATAGCTTCAGCTTAACTCTGTTCACGTTGCTAGAACAGGTCAAAACTCTCAGCCATGCATATGTCTATAATATCTCTCTCAACGTAATTCTCTCATTAATGCAGTTTTAAGACTTAATTTTGTTGTGTCAACGACTGCATCGGAGTATTTGAACAATGCGATGTGTCGAATTTACTTAGTCAGATAAATCGCATACAATTGGTATGGCGTTAATTAAGAGTGACATTATGGCCTGGTCTTGTGAATCAATATTTGCGCAGCGTTTACACTACACGTTGAAAATGACGCCAAACGTTGCTGGGCTTTAAAGCCTAACGAAAATCAATTAATACCATTTTTGAGAAATTTTAATGGCCAACAACCAGGCATACTGACAGTACCCAACAAGAATCATGAACACTCTTGACATATTCTTGTAATGATTAATCTTTGATTGTGGAATTATATTTTTTATACTTTGAAACTAGCATTGAAAATCTAGCTTGTTTCAGTTTTCGAACTTTGTGTCCACAAAAATCTGCAACCTGTCGTTATTCAAAAATTTAGTAGGTTCATTATGATCGGCATATAACTACAAGTGTGGTCAGCTAGATCAAAATGTTTAGTTTAGTAAAACAATATACTTTGGCGACAATTTTAAAGATCTCTCGCAACGAATAATAAAAAATTTCCAAACTAGGTAGCAATAATGAACGACAAAAAATTAATCATAAGCTCACAACTAGGTGTTACAACTTCAATCACCAATTCAAGAATTCTTTTCTTAGGTTGAACAACAACAATCACGAAAAAAGCGAAAAATAAGGAAAAGTATGCAACATTTAAAAAAAGCAACAATTACTACAGCGACGGCAACACTAATAATAAAAAAATTAAATATCCTTGCTATATTTTGTTGATGCTCAGGGAGGCGACCAAGTAGATGAAAATATAAATGCGCTATGACAAGTCAGCAAATGAAGCTAACAAGAGAGACGGCGTCGCCAAGACGTCAGTCGGCATTGCGATTGGTCCGCATTACAACATCGCAAGTACAGACGAAACGAAAGCAAGCACAGCAAGAAGGCAATGCAGCAGAGAAAACCTTAAATGCAATAAGGTTAAAAGAAATGAAGAGACGACAACACAGTCAGAACATTGCACGCTCTTCGAACAACGACAATTATAAAAATGATGACAATTACATCGCAAATAGGAAAAAGATCATAAACAGTTGGCTGCATCTGCAACGGCCTGTATGCTGCAGTGCGTTGCATGGGTAGCAAGGCTGGTGAATTAGAAAGATGCGCATGTGCCGCTGTTTAGCTGAGCAACTGCATAACAATAAACATTTTTGGCGCAAGAACATGCCAGCACAAAAAATTAAATGAAATAAACATTAAACTCTCACGATGGCATTTGGTGGCAAAGGCAATGGCATAACACGTCCGAGAGGCCAACAGATCCTCAATTGCCGCCAGTTAGTGTTGAGTATGCTGGGAATTTCTAAACAGCACACATGATAGCCCAAGACATTGCGCAGCCAGTTCAATGAGCAGTGCATGCGGCCATAGGGTGGTAGTGTTGTTAAATGTCGTTGCCGTTGTCGTTGTCGTTGCCGGAAACGCAGCAATTGGTGCCGTTGTGTTCGCACAACACACAACAAAAACTGTATACACGGTACTACGAAAAAGAGCACGACGATGACGACAATTGCGACAAATACGTTTTCGGTTTTGCTTAAATACACGACAAGTTAAAAATTTTAGCAAAATTTCGCTGGACAACATGTTGGCGACAACAATTGCTGCAAAACAAAATCCGCATGCGCAGCACTCTAACGTGCACCAATTACGATTCGCCAATAAAAATTGAATTAGCCTAAGTGTCGTTGTAGCTCCATACTGCACGGCACAGTTGCGATTAGCAACAATATCGCAGCATTGCATATTTATTATTGCCAGTGTATTTCTCATTTACTGCACTTGCTGCGTTTAATCTGCAAGCTATCGTTGTCATCATGCATTTGCGCTGCATGCATGCGCCGCTTACGAGTCAAAGTTGCCACCGCTATTCATGTGGGTGGCAGCAGTGCCAAAAGTGTGCGATCATTCACCATCCTTTATTGCCAATATATTCCTTGTCTTCATTGTATAAGCCTGCTTGTTGTTGGTCTAAAATTTATTTCTTTTTTTTTAACGTCGTTAATTGCTCGCGTAATGCTTATGAGTCTAAAAATCTGAAATTGGGTGGCGCCTGGAGATTTGCATATTCAGTGACTCCACACGATGGCGACGCTAAGTCGCGAATTTTTCATTTTCTGGTTTTGTTATTTTTGTTGTTATTGTACTATGCTTGAAACAAGAAGATAGTCGTCTTTTTTGCTAAGGCATGATAACTAAGATACAATTAATAATACGCTTAAGAGAAAATAAAGGTTTCCAAAATATAAGCAACAAAAAGCATGACAGTGTTGCTCAGCGTAAGATGACAGTGTGATACACGAGGCTTTGGAATACACATGGAATATGGGTTTTAAAGGTATTTAAACTCTCTCATTTCGATGTTTATCCTTGCGTATAATTTCGTTGGCATGAATTTGCTTTCATCATGCCAGATTTTACTGCTTGAAATGGTAATGTCAATTTGCGAATAATTTTTTGTTTATTTTTCAAAATTTAAGCGATATTTGATCCGATCGTTAACAAAAGACAACGTACGATTTTTGCACAGTGTTCCATTACACTCTTAAACATTTCTCTCAGCAGATGCTAATTTATAATAGGACATTTGAAAGAATTTCGTAAATCATAGCGCTGATTTGCAATACAACACAAAATACTCCACAAAAAGTTCATGCAAATTTTCAAATGCAACTGAACTCTTGAACCTAACTAGAATCCAAATTTTAATATTCAAGCGTAGGCGTTGGTATCACGCATTCGTACAGAAATTTTGACACGGGTAATTTTTTGTGGAAATACTACACTACTCATTTTTATGAAATAATTGAAGAAATAGAGTATGCGAGACAATAAATTAAATAAAAAAATTCATAAAAAACAATGATATACAAACAATGCTTAAAAAACCAGACTATTTGGCGAAGAAGTCATCAGGAAAGAAGCTAGTGCTGTCAAAAGACTCATTCATTTCGTAAATTTAAGCATATTTTTGAAACTCGCTTTTTGTGCACCATATAGGTGTCTGAATTCAATTGATCAATGGTACGCACATTAATTATATACATGTTCACTTAATACTGGAATTTTACTGAAATCTCTTTAAATTCAATGAAAAATGTGTATTTCAACAGTAAAGCATCCGTTGGTACAACATACGTGCATGTTATTCTATCAGGTTCATTTTGAAAATATGATCAAATGCCTGTATTATTCGAATAATTTCGGAATTTTATTAGAAAATGTCAATTTTGAGAGCTTAAGTAGGCTTAAGTCCGTAATTTTGACTAAATAGGTGTACAGACAGTACCCGAAATATTTTTCGGTTCTCAACGAAATTCACACTTCGATCGATCATCGACTACGTTTACCGATGGACGCGTGAAAGGACGGACGAACGGACAGATGGGTGGGCGGATGGATGGATGGGTGGTTGGACGGATGGATGGTCGGACGTACCACGACTGGGCGAACGGATACACTTTGCCAATTTCATTGGCGACGTGTATAATAAGGTTAGTTCATTTATTTCATCGGTCAGGCTTTTGTAAAGTTGAACTGGCAAAAATCAAATTGAGCTTCATTTATCACTTGGGCTGAAAAGTTCGTAAGCTACTAGTAGTCAATCCACATGAAATTAAGTTCACCTTAAGATTAAAAAAATCGTGAACAAATTGGACAGCTGTCAGGCTATTAGTCTGTTGTATAGAACACTTTGAATAAGGCAACTTTTGTTAGCTTGAAGAAAATGAAAAATAAAGAATTTCTTGTCTTAATAAAACATAACTTTCTTGAAAACATTAATGCCACTGAGGCATGATCCGAACCCTTGCACCAGGAAAACCAACCAACTTATCAAAATTGGTTTGATAAGTTTAAAATAGGCGAAATGGGTACGCAGTATATTCCTCAAAGAGTTACCGATGAAAACATTAAAAAATTTCTTTAAATAATTTTGGATGAGCGCGAAGTAGTATATATTGGGATTGTTGAACGTGTTTAGAATGTGCTGTATATTTTGTGCATGAATATTAGGATTAAGGAAAGTTGTGTTCCATATGCGGACCACGCGTACTTATAATCAACTGAAAACAGCAAAGAATCAATGATTCTGAGCAGTGTTAGAAATTGTGAAACTATAGCAAAATCATTGATTTCAGCAAAAAATAGAAAAATGTTAACAGTGACTAGCATATTACGTTGTTGTATCGTTATAAGACGGAATCACGGGAAAATAACCCAAATTTATGAAAAAAGTCATGTTTCGTCTGGATAATGCACCATGTTTAAATTCATGAAAGCGATGACAAAATGAATGAAACGGATTTTAAATAGATCCCACATCCGCAAGGTGGTCCAGATCAAGTTAGCAGTGCCTTTTTTCTTTTCTCAAACTTTAAGCGAATGCTCGCTGGAAAAACATTTATCGCCTGTGGAGAAGCTGTCATCGGATCTGAGAACATAACCTAATTCATACCATAAAATTGGGAAGAACAAATGTTCTGACCGCCTTGAATAATTCATTAAAATTGTATCGCAAAATGCTTTTTTATTCTTTGTAAGCATCAGTACTTTGCTTTTTTAGCAGTCTATATACGAAGAAAAACTGCTAATTTCAGAATTTTCTTAAAATGACACATTTTGCAAAAAGCCCAAAGCTGAAAAACAGTAAATTAGGATGGCCAATACTTATATATAAGGTTTTGATAATGCCGATTGCAACTATTACTGCATTGATAAATTTATTCTACAAGGAAAAATTATCTTGGCGAATTAAGAACATGCGCATTCCAAGAAGATGTTCATCGAGGAGTGTAATCTGCGTACATTCACAGAGACATATCTTCGAGTACAGTCCGCATTTAGCATAGCAAGTGGCCAGAATGTTTCAGTCGTATCCGCGAGTTTGAACGTTTGAATTTGAATGCTTTATTTGATAGGTCTTGCATTGACTGTTCCATATCTGTCCGAAGAACCTATTCATAAAGCCCGATAAGCAACCAAAAAGATTTCCCAACATCCACAAAATGGTATGATTTAAAGGATTTTAAGCTTTTCCGTACAAAAATAAAGTATCATAGGCACTGGCGGCAATATTTTCATTAGTTTTTTTTTACCAATCATGTGCACTTATTTTATTCAACAATTATATTAATTTCCAGATAATTTCTTTTCATTTAGCCTTCTTCGAAAATTGAGTTGTTTCTCAAAAATACAAAGACATTAAGATCAGTTTTCAAGCCCCAGTAGAAATATTGAAGGCGTTGCGTAAAACATGACCTTTCATTTTGTCCAACTGCAGCATAGTTGCGTCTAAAAGCTTTCATTATAAATATATATATAGCATTTCTTATACATTTAAAAATTGTAGTTCTCAGGTATGTGTTCATCGTGGACAAACGCAAGTATGCAGATATCTTTTTCACTGAAATTACTGTTAAACATTTTTGAAGTGAAAACAAGACAATAGATTATACAAAATTCTTTTTTAGTGTTTAAAATTGAATCCAACTTATTTTTTGAAACGCTTCTTTTGCTGAAGGACCATTTAAAATCGTATTTTTACCCAAGCATATTGTTGTATCAGGAAATCTATGCTAGGCGCCTGTCTTCCAAATAATAAATATTGAAACAGTTTTTCTTTTTCTTTTTAATTTTTATTTTATTTTTAGGTATATTCTGAAGTGAAGCCAATGCCGTTCAATACAATACTGCATATTTGTATTGCTAAAGCCTGCTTCACCAATCTAAGGATTAGCATAATATAATATTTTATTTTTAATTTCAGTGCGATGTTGTTGCCCAATGTAATGTTGTCACGATATCAAAGTATTTTAATTGGTCGATTTATAGATTTAATTACGTATTCATGCGAAACATCGAAACCGTGATTCGTAAAAAACACACACGCTGAATACCAGATAGTATTTTTGATGTTGCTTGCCACAGATGCTATATTGCTGATGCTAAAGCCGAGATCGTTGCTTGTGATTTTTTGTTAATGCGAAAAGTAACAAAAATAATTTTAATTCTCTTTTTGTGCGAATTTCATTGTACTTGATTTTTTATTCGTATTAATAATTTTTCGGTCGTCAATGTTACGAATATTGCGCACNGCACGATATCACACAATTGTAAGTTTTGATATCGGACAAAAACCAAATGAAAAAGTGATCAAACTAATATTAGCGCCTAGGACTCCTCAGTTGCGTTAAAACTGTCTATTAAATTTTAATTCAATGATGAACGTCAGGTAGTCAACTTAATTAGACCAGTTCGCATAAATAATATTTTTTCACGGAACACGCTGCAGCTGTCTTCGTGGTTACAACATTTGATCAATGGTCACAAAGCCATATGAAGAAATACTATCTGGGTCTGTTATGCTGGATAAC
>JXPQ01015538.1:0-12074 GCA_001014675.1 Ephydra gracilis
AAAAATTTTGGAATATTCCTATTTAAATTGAAGTTTTTTATAAATTGAGGTTAATGTTACGTAAGTACAACTTTGCACACAACAAAAAATATTGATATTAAACCAATTATAGATACCTGCAGACAATCCGTTTGGAGAAAAATTGCATTATTTTTTGTGACGAATTAATTTCGTTAATCGAAATGTATTTAAATCCATTTGACTTTGTCAACATCGCCTTTAATTTCACTCCGCTCGTAATGCCATTTGCTGTACCATTTGACTTCGTCGCAGTAAGGACCATGTATCATATGCAAGAACTTCGACTCATGCACTTGTTCATTATATATGGTTTTTGTTTTTCGCGAGAGAGAGATGGACNGCGTCGTCGGCATACAACAGGACTGGCATATGAGCGAATTATATATGTGGTTTTTGTTTTTCGCGAGAGAGAGATGGACAGATAGCTCAATTACTGAATTGTTTACTGAGCCTGTAGTAACATATTGCTTGCAAGAGTAATCCTACGGTTGAGTTCCAGGCTGATATTATGTTCACATTTACGCTGAAGCATAGGTAGACCAAGTCGTTAACCACTTTGAACTTCAAGTTTTCCATTTAAAAGGATTTTGCTATGCTCGAATCTACAAGTTGACAAGAAGAACTTTGTTAAGATGTCATTAACTGCTTGACACATCTTCCGTTCTTGTTCAAAAAATTTTACCAATACGGTGGTAATCTCGCGTTGATCTCCAACAATGATATCCGCATTGATGGTACACGCGATAGATATGTTTGAAATTCCGTTTGTCATCAAAACTGGCTCAGTGAGGCCAGGTTCAACCTTCAGTACGCAAGGAGCTTTTCAGAGTATCATGTTGGTAGGTATTACGGCTAATAGCTGATCAATGTTTCGAGCGTCAGAACCTTCCTGAAATTCAGCCATTTGCTGAATCTTTTGCAAGATTTGTTAGTCGGTGGTAGATACACAAGGAATTGGTCGCACTGATAAGTTTCGATCCGTTGTGTTAAAAACGGCTTTAGTCTTTCACAGAGCACTCTTAACAGGCTCTGCTACGATAGTTCGCGCAATTTGTGTTATTCTCTTTCTTCCACTTCGCACCAGGAATGCTTTCATGTCACCAAACATTTGCAGAAGAGACCGTGCATGGAATTTATTAACTGCTCGTTGATAAATTTGAATAGTTTGTTGAGAGGCCATCACATCTAGTGGCCTTGTCAGTGTGCAGACGTCGATTGCAATTTCTTTAAATTTTAATAGATGAGTAATGCTAATTTTGGTTAATACGCTCATTCTACTTCTGGTTTGTTCGGTCATGAGCATTTTTATTTCATCAATTCATAATGTTTATTTCATTTAAAGTATGAAAATTCGTGGAATTAAATGATTTTTATGACCACATTAAAAATTATGAAATTTTACGTCTGCAGCCTTAACACCCCAATTTTGTAAAAAAAAAAAATACTGGAACTATCCCAGATGTTGATTCATTAGAATGTGTCTATCGTATCTTACGTAAATCTTTTGCCGTTCATTCCAGTTTTTTTTTGTGGATAGATGAGTATGGTTTGAACAATTCCTGTGGTGATGTGGATCATATAGGTGAATATATTAATACGCCTCTGATCACAAGCTATTGTTTCAACAACAAATATCTCAAAAAACATATACATATATAAAAAAAATGATGGCACAGATATACTAATGTGGTCGGAGAACGTTCATAATTTCAACCATAAAACTGATATTCCNCTAATGGGGTCGAAGAACGTTCATAACTTCAACCATAAAACTGATATTCCATTATCAGAGTTATATTGATACAGCCCATTTGCAAGGCAACGTCGGATATGTTTTGAGAGAGGGTGTCAACAGAAATGCTGTAATGCANCATATTGATACAGCTCATTTGAAAGGCAACTTCGGATATGATTTAAGAGAGGGTGTCAACAGAAATGCTGTAATGCACATATTATGCGTTTGCAAAAAATATTTTCAACAATGAAAATGAATCGAAACAATTTTATTTTTTTTTACTAAGGCATTCATTATACCTGTGGGAAAAATGGTCATGATTTAATTGATAGATAGAAGACTAGGTCTTGTAATGCATAAACTGAGTGAGAGCGTAAGCTATCGCCTTAGTGAAACTCATAATTTGTTGGACTCGTTCGGTGAGGTTTGTGAGAGTGTGTTTGCCGAAGTAAGTATAACTTATTCTGAATAAGTACAGCCATCGGCAAAGTATGTGTGTGCTGTCGAAGTCATCTTTAGAATCGAAACAAAACGGGTATACTCTTGTGGTCCTCAACTTAATTCGAAGGCCGGAATTCCTATTTGGGGTTTCTCCAGTTAGTGTATTACTTTCCAGTACTGAGTATGCAGTTCAAGTTAGCCTCCAGTGTCTGTACGTTAGTTTAAGAATCCAAGTCTCCTGCGCTAGGGTCTCGTACCTTGTGCTTATATATCGTTTGCAAGTGCTGAGAGGAATTTCTGTATGCCTGCAGAGTTTGACTTGATCTAGCTTTTTACCTTATTTAACCATTGCATCCACTTCACAGTTTCCTTGGAAATGTCTATGCCCTGAGATCCCACAGATTCGGATCTTGCTATGGTTACTTATATAATTGAATGATAGAGTAAAGGACAGAACTGTTTTGGATTTATGTGCAGAAAGCTTGATTGCTTCGATAACGGCTTGGCTGTCCGAAAAAATAAGAATATCCTTACCAGATATTCTATTTTCCCACACTATCCCAACAATATGTTTGGTTGTGAGGATTTCGGATTGGAGTGCATTACAATGGTCTGATATCTCATGCCGGACAAAATTGTATTCCAATGTATTAAAAAAGCGGCGATGGTGGTCGGTTATAGACATTGTCATTTAAAAATTTTTGGAATAACTTTTTAGCCTCATAATTTAACATTTTACAATTAAGCATTAGAAAATCTCCAAGTTATGCTACAATTGATGTAAGTGTACTTAAATCTTTACCAAAAAGATGGTTTATGTTCGCTACAATTCACCATTACGCCTCAGATCTTTTCACTTTCATAGGAACTGTGTGAGAAAATAATAGTGGTATCAAAACCCAATAAGTCAGAATATGCCTGGACTTGTAGAACAATTAGGTTATCGGTCCCATTCTCTGAAGTATTTGAAATACCTTTTTTAAGAAAGCGTACAGTGGAAGACTACAATATCGTATTTGAGTAAGCGATATCTCTTATAAAACAGTTGGGCTGAAAAGTGCGTAGAGTAGCAGAAGAAAAGCAGCTGAATGCGAAGCAATTCGAAGCCTAATAAATCCAAATATTCTTGCTGGACATGTCAAGCACGGTTTCTTTGATATTTTGATCAACTTCATTTTGCGGTCGTCCAAAATATTTCTTAGTTTGTTTTAATGTTTTGTACGTTTTTTTGTTTTATTTGAAGCGCCCATTGCATTCATTGCCCGGGGTCCTTATTTAGCCTTGTTTAACCTTAGCCAACATTTCCAAAATGGCTGAATTCTCTAGTGCAAGATCTAAATAATATTAATCAAGCCAATCTTTGGTTTTAACAAAAAAAATTTTGCAAAGAAGAAATACACAAAATGTCTTCTAATTCATTTTCCTCAACCTCACAAAAGTTGCATCGCTCTAACACTATGTGGAGAGCCACCAAATTTTTACACGAGTCTTTTGAAGGTTAGAATTAAAAAAGTCATATGGAGTAAATATATGTAGCGCCATATGTCCACTACCCTTTTCAGCCCAACTATTGAGAGCATATTGAGAAAATGAAAAAAATTTTTGTGGACGATGTGCAGCAGGTTTACCATAAGGTTTAGGAATTTCTATCATTTAACAAGCTAAGCTAAGTTTTATTTTCTTTTAAAGTCTTTTTTAGTGGCTATAAGTAATATGGGATTCACTCTCACCGGTTTCTACAATGCTCATATCAGACATGCTGATAATTGGAGATATAAAACTTGCAACAAGTGTACGTTTTTAATACTGTTTCAAGTCTTGATCAATGTGAACTAAATGAAATCGGTATTTGACAATGGAATTTGAATATAAAAGTAAATGTGTACGTTACAGTTACTCTTTGCATATGTCGATTTCTATGGAAAGAGGAAGGTTACTTGGGGCAACCACATAGAAAAACCTGAGGTTCCCGCGGCCGATTGACTCCATCCGCACTTTCATATAAAACAAATATCAAATGCTTAAATACAAATAAATAAGGTAATAAAATAATAAAAAAATATAACAAAAAGTAAAATAAAAAATAAAAATGTAATATGTGGCAATAAGCGAACATTAAGAATTCTAGTGCTTTTGGTCCATGAGGGCTATAAGTAATTGTGGTCCAATTTGACCTATATTTGTAAGGATCATAGAAAACCTAAATATGTTAAAAAATGAATTTTATTTTTAATTAAGAATTGCTCTATGCCATTGAATTAAAATCATAGGATGTTTTGGCAACAAATTCAAAAATGCTTTAAAATTTCAGTAACGTTCGATACTTCAATCGAGAGCATAAGTTGTTAGGGAAGGAAACGAAATTATTTATCGATTTACCGGTTATACACACATCAAAAAACTGAAGCAATACCATATTCGTAACCGCTGAATATTAATCTCATTTAAGTAAAATCGAAATTGCAGGCTCAGGCGAGGCCTCCTGAGGCAATGGTCTGGATTTTAAAAAAATATTTACACAATCAAAATTTCAAGTTATCCTAAAGTTGGAACAAATTATTTCCATGCATAACATAATTTGCGCGAGCCCACAATACCCACAGTCTGCTAATCCCAACTTGTTTATAACATTTAATATATATTATAACAAAAACAAAAAATATAACAAAAAATGAAAATTTTCAAAATTATAATCAAAACAGTTGGGGTGTATGGTAATCAGTAGTGGTGGACTGCCAGTAACATTAATAAAGCCACATCGCAGAGATACGACTCAATAATTCTAAGATCAACAATAGAGCAACCATGGTTTGCTTTCAGTGAAAAAATTCTTACTGATTCAGGCATTCCAATGCTAAAAAAATAAATAAATAGAGGCAGCGATAGTTTGTAAAGACAAACGCTGAGTACTCGTTGCAATATATTGGATTTATGATTTTTTGAAAACACTNTATATTGGATTTATGATTTTTTGAGAACACTAACGTAACTAGATGAATGCAGTGAATTTAAATTCATGATTAACTATTTAAAAAATAATAAATTGATATTTAGTAAGTTTCATTATTATTGCTAGCAATGAAGTTCAAAATAATTTGTATACAATTTGCTTAGCGTGCTTATGTGCATAGGTTGTGAATAAAGCTTGCAGATGAAACAAATACCAGATTATTCAATAAGTTTAGGTGTTCGATTACAAGAGGCGTTGCTACAAGCAAAAATTTATTTTATTATGTTGGTACACTCTTCATTTAAATCGAAGCGCAGTTTCAATCCGTCTTTCTTAGTCTACAAGCCAGTTGGTATTGCTGTGTCAGCATCTGTTTGTAATGGAATAAAAAGCAAGTTATTAGTTTTTTTATTTTTTTTTTAAGTGTAGCTTTGTTTATTTAATTCATAAATTTCTACATTTAAATGTGTAAATGTATTGTAGCTTTAAGCTATAATATTTGATATTAATTTTGATTTATTTTTTTTTAATTTATTATGTTGTAAGTAATTGGTTTATGCTAGCAAAGCAATCTTTATCTTGTGCCTCTTTAATGTGCGTGAAGTATGTGTGTGTTTAGGTTCTTCGTTGTCATAAAGTTTTAATAATTAAATCATACATATATATGGGTAGCAAGTATATTTGTAAATAACTAAAGCGATATAAAGTAGTTTTTGATTTTGCCTTAGCTACAAGCATTGGTTTTCATATTCACGAGCTCATGAGGAAATTCACTGAACGTTTTTGGAAGAATGCNTAAATGCATGACAAAGTCTGTAGTCCGAACTTGTTCTGGTGGTAGCTCAGTTTAAAGTTTTATGCTTTGTTGTGCCCTGTTTTATATGAGTGANAGAATGCATGAGAAAGTCTGTATTCCGAAGTTGTTCCGGTGGCAGCTCACTTTAAAGTTTCATGCTTTGTTGTGCCCTGTTTTATATGAGTGATGTCTTTTCGTTTAGTATTGCATGTTCTTGTAACACGTCCGAATCATAGTAATTTTGAAGAGCTCATTAAAATTTAGTAATTTTCTGCGTTTCCTCATATAATCTGGCCGATTTGGGATATCGGTACTTTCCTGCACCAAACGATCTGTGAAGATTCCTTTAATTACAGTTATATTGAGTGGANATGTCTTTTCGTTTAGTATTGCATGTTCTTGTAACACGTCCGAATCATAGTAATTTTGAAGAGCTCATTAAAATTTAGTAATTTTCTGCGTTTCCTCATATAATCTGGCCGATTTGGGATATCGGTACTTTCCTGCACCAAACGATCTGTGAAGATTCCTTTAATTACAGTTATATTGAGTGGAGTGTCTAAAGTAGACTTACGTGAGTCTGTGCGTCTCTCTCAGAAAATCGTACCCAACAGATGTGATTCCTCGGATCTCCTCCTAAAAATAAGCAGACAAGGTTCCCATATCCAAAACTCGGACGAGACTTCGATGGTCTCACCGTAAGTCACCGCATATGAGCACGGGGATCGGTGCCCGGCGATACTAGGTACCTTACCGCATACAAAGTATGCATTGATTTCAACTATGCTAATTAACCTTTTCTGTGTATTTGCAAATTGTTATACGAGGCTACATATCCTCAAGCTGTTATGCCATGTCGCAACGACTTCACTAAATCTTGGTCAGCCGGACAGTTAATGAACGTGTTGGTCATATATTTAAATTACCAGATGGCAAAGGCGNGCTTGGTCAGCCGGGTAGTTAATGAACGTGTTGGTCATATATTTAAATTACCAGATGGCAAAGGCGGGTTTTCTTAATTTGTTTTTTAGATATTCCACGTGAGTTCCATTTTCATATGCCATCCACTATAACACCCAAGTACTCAAATTCTGTCACAAATTAAATGTTAGCTTACATATTCTTGTGGTTTGGTTGCTGTGTGTCGCATCTGATATTTTTGATACTTAGTTGGATACCTACCACCACAGACTTCATAGAGTTGGAATACATACTTTGGTCTTTTATGCGTTGATTATTGAATCATCATAATAAGCTCTATATCATCGACATAAATAGTTGAGTTACATTAAAAATAGTATTGTCCTAATTTGGAATCGTCAGATTGCAATTTTTTGTTTTTTTTTGCTGAAGGATTTTTCTATTATGGTCTAAGTCTTAAAACCAAATCGCTGATGCTTTTCGAATATCAATTCTCTCTATTTCTTCATGCAGTTTTGTTTGCCAAAGGGTTTAGGAAAAATCCAGAAATAGAACACAGCTGTAGTGTTTCTTGCTGAGATATCAGTTAAGTGTATGGGTGATATTACCGAGTATTCCATTGATGTTTTATTCCGATTAAATGATCTATTCCACAGCGCATAAAATTGCACTTGACGCACTTTGGAAAATTGGCTTAAAATGAATGTCTTCAGTTTTGATTCCAATTGACATTCACTTAAGCTGAAATCGATGAATTTTGTAAGTACTGAAGTAAGAATTCCTGTGTTACTCTCTTAGTCCATATGTCGTATATCATCTATACCGTGACATTTATTAACGTTTAGTTTGTAAAGAATGATGAACACTTCCCATTCGTGCATTGGCTCGAAAAAAGATAAGTTTCTTTACTCAGTGGAGTGATTGAATTTTGTTTTTAGAAAATTTAAAAGCAAAGAGAATTTATGAACAAAAATTGAAAATGTATGAGAAGACCCCTCGCCTTGAATTGATGCAGTCAAAAAATGCGGTGGTGAATTTAAACGTTGTCTTACAAGCCTTGAAGACGATTCACAGCAAGAACATTTAATTTTATATTTTCACTAAGAATAGAACAAAATACAAACGAATGCTACTTTCTCAACAAAATTTAGATCGTTTACGGCAGAATTAGAGTCGGATCTATCACCTCCAAAACGCGTTCGTGTCCAAAATTCAGCCAAGAAATTTTAAGCTTCGATTACTTGCGTAGTCATAAAACTTTAAATTCTGTAAATAATAAAACAATTTAAATTCTGAAAACTACTAAAATCTTAAAAATTTTTAAATACAGAAATTAAGTTACAAATAATTGGGTCATTGACCGCCTACAACCGGTTTTGCCGCATGTGACTTCCATCTGTTTGCAGACATAAGAAATCGTCGAGGGGCTGAAAGCGGTTTAGTGAAGAACCGTCTCATTTGGGTTTGCATGCAATATTTTAGTTTGAAACTTGGGCTTCTGAAAGCTGTGCGCACGGTGGGAGCCGCATTCCATAACAGTAGAGCAAAACAAGTAAATAAGTCGTAGTCGTTTCAGACCGACAGTACAATAATACGTCACTTAATAAACTTAATAAGCGACAACATTTCAGTTTTAATAATTCCGCGTTAATTTCGTAAATAGTGGTTAACTTTTCTGTGGACTACAAAGTTGCCTAATTTTCAAGGATTCAATAAAATTTCGTAAAATTGAAATGATAAACATGCGCGATTCAGCATTATAGCCTTTATTGCAAGCGCATAGGTGTACTGGAGTTACTTGTCACTTTCATGCAATCAAGTACACAATGTGGTACACAGATTGATTTTATTAGTGTTCATCCAATACTGAAGCCTCAATTGTGACCACACATGTGCACCTTTAATTTTCATGCAATCAGGCTCATTAGGGTAATACAGCTTAATTGTATTTGTGATCAGTCAATACTGAAGTTTCGTAAAATTTAAATAACGACTGTGGGTAATACTGTATTAAAGCCTCAATTGGGAGGACGACAGGATAGACCACGGTATTGAACGAATTGAGCCCATTTCTGGTACACAAATTGCCTATATTTATGTTTACTAAATCTAAAAAGTTAAATTAAAATTATAACTGTGAGAAATTCTGCATTAAAACTTTTATTGGGACTATATACAAAAGCAGTTCAGTAAGTAACAAGTACCTGTGTAAAAAATGAAGACGCCAGTCATTTTTTTTTCGCAATATTCCTGACATTTTCTAACCCATCCACAAATAGCAGTTGTCGAAATCTGCAAAATACGCCTTTGCCTCGTCGATGTATTCCTCGTTTGACCTAAATTTGTTTCCGTGAGCCTATTTTCCATATTAGGGAACAAGAAAAAGTCGCAGTGAACCATTTCAGGTGAAGACGGGGTTGCGATACCAAATCATAACGCAATTCAAGCAGTTTGCCAACGACACGTCCGGATGAATGTGTTGGGGCGTTATCGTGGTGAAAGGGCACTGTTTTTTTGCCAAATGCTGTCGTGTTGTGTTAAAATTCTTATCAAAGCAGTTCAATAATACAGTGTACATTACATACACATTACATACACATTACATACAATACATTTAACGCCTTTTGCATCCCAAAAAATGGTTGGCATGATTTTGCCAGACGGGAGCGTCTTTGCTTTCTTCGACGAAAATTGTCAAGGGGCAATCCATTGTTTTGATTACTCCTTAGTTTCTGCTGTGTAATGATGAATCAAGTTTTTATCAACGGTGTAAATTTGATGCAGAACTTCCTTCAGATCTCGCTGAAATTGCGCTGAACACTGCTTTGAAATTTGCAGCCTGATTCGCTTGTTGGCCACCATGAGCAATTGGGCACCTATCGGGCCGAAAATTTTTTCATTGCCAACTTATCACGTAAAATAAACTGCCGTTTCAGCCAACAAACCTTAGGCCTCTGCTATTTCGCATACTTTCGTTCATCGAGCAGCGAGAATTATTTCGTGGACTTCGAATGATTTCCTCGTTCCTCGTCGGTTTTCATCAAAAACTGATGTTCCAGCAATTTCAAATTCTTTAGAAAAATATCTACCTGTGGGCATAGATGGCAAAGTGTCACCATAAATACAAACAGCTCTGCTTTTATCTCTTCGCATTTTTTCCTTCCAAACACAAAAAGCGAATTATCGAACGATACGGGTGCTGCTCTTCACCGTAACGAAAATCACGAAACACGTTTTACTCGTCAAGCACTGGTACTTATTGAACCGCTATCGTAGCTAAACCGGAGTTTCCTCAGATTTTTATTCCACCAGTTCATTTTCAGAACATGGTTAGATGCCTGGATTAACTTCCTTCTGGGAATTGCACTTTTAAAATATCAATTCAGCTGGCTGCAGTAGAGTTACGTCCGTCGTTTTGGGTAAAGAGCTTTATTTCAGGTATTCAAGATATTGGTTGGGGCTTAACAAAATTCAAACTTCGANTTATTGGTCGGGGCTTAACAAAATTCGAACTTCGATAAAACATTTTTCAATATAGTGTTTCTCCACAGATGGATGGGAAAATATGGCTAATTCAATAGCTGTGGTGATGGTGATAATATCGGTTTACATTTTANACAAATATGGCTAAAGCTATGGTGATGGTGATAATATCGGTTTACATTTTAAGTTACTCCCCAACTCGTAAAAAAATTGACTCTAAATATTATTTTAAGCTTAAGCACGTGCTGAATAAGAAAATCGTGAAAAAAGAACCGGTTTGCAGAAGAAAGAAATACATTTTTCATGAGGATAATGCAAACAGAGTTTTAAAAATGTCTTAAAGCCATTAAATAAAGTCAAAATTGTTATGCATTTGTTTTTGCCCCTTGCGACTTCCAGTTGTGTTCGGAACTAAAAAAAATGCATGCGTGGAAATTATGAGGTTATATCAGCTGTGCAACCCTTTTTTGTAGCCACGCTAGGAATGGAATTAAAAAATTAGAATTTCGTTGGAAGTCGTGCATTCCATGACCTTCAAAACTTAAAATTTTGTTTTTTTTTTTTTTATCGAACCGCAAAAGTTATTGAACAGCCTGTAGAATATTACCGTATAATGACATNGCATTGGCAGGCGGAAGGGTGCGCTAATTTGAAAAATCACAAACGTTACAGATGATATCAGTATGCCAGTTTATTAGTGCAGGTTTTCGAAGCACAAATTTATTGCTTGGCGCTTTGCCTTTCAAAAGGGTGTGTCATCATGACTCCGTTAAGGTGTTTGGTTAGTTGTGTCTTCTCCTATGACACGTACTGAGCTAGTGTGATTGGTAGATATAGGTTAGCAGAAACTAGGATTTCCCACAACGGCAAACATCAATTGAAATGCATTTTCACATCATAACAAAGCATACTGTCGGCAAACGCACTGATGACTCAGTGGGCCATTGCAGCAAAAGATTGTTGGCTGTGCTTTTCGCGTTTACCTTACTCGCGTACGCCAAGCGCTCTGTTGGTCGGCTTCTTTGTTATTTATAGAATGCAAACAATTAAGTGCACAAAACTGGTTCGCTCGTAATTATATAATACCGCTTTTACTCATATAACAACACACAGCATGTAATCGTGGAATATTGAAAACTGACAATGCATCATAACCATGAAATTTATTCAGAATTGAAATGCTATTTTTACTTAAGCATTATGCATTGGCTTTCATTCGCCTGTTCTCCGCAGCATTCCTGTTGGCAGTGCTTTCATTTTATAGAATTAATATTGCCTGACAAGCGTTTTGGTGTGTCAGCGACAAGCATGCCATGGCGAGCGTTTTAATATTTAAACGCTGCGCCGTTTGGAAATTCGTATCATTCGCTAAGCGGCCTTTTCTTCAATAATCGTAAAAATTCCAGTTAGTGTGCTAAAGCATTTCTAAGGGAATATTAAAAATGTCTCGCTTCTGTATTGCTTTCATTTTGGCACTTGTTTTGGCCACTGTTTTTGGCGCACATGTGACACCAATCCACCATGGCTCCATAGCTGGTCCAAGTGGTGTAAGTTGAATACAACAGTGCGCCTTTTCGTATTTTATAAGAATTTATTTTTGCAGCGGTTCGAAAAGACGAAAAATATGGCTTCACCACCAGTGGATTTGAGTTTGCCGCCCATCATTCTTCCCGAAGCAATACCTATCCATGAAGCGCCACAGGAATTTGCAGCAGTTGGCTTGCTCA
>JXPQ01015560.1:12208-25311 GCA_001014675.1 Ephydra gracilis
GGATGAAGAAAATCTAATTTGCCTTGGACTTGACTTTTACTGGTTATTGATTCGCCCCAAAATTCTTTTCTATACTAATAACTTAAAATTGAGCTTATGGAATTCTTATGAAACGATTTTAAATATATAATATATGGAGCCAGAACAAAGCTTGGTCCAATATCTAAGATATATTCGAGTAAATGAATGTCAATGTGGTATGGACTCTTCATTTGGTTTCAAGCAGAAAATTTGTGAGAGTCCGAAAGTTTAACTTTGTGCTTTCAAAAATTATTTTTTGTATATCTTTTGTGAATAGCCCTAAAGTTTTTCAAGATTAACTTTGTGAGATTTTAGGTTCTAATCAAACTGGTCAACAAAAAAAAATTGCATATTATTTTAAATTTTTGGTATTTTTGTATAAGTATAAATATTTTCTCAATATGATTTCCGAAATAATTGGATAACCTGAATATGGGGGACCTATCCAAATATTTCTGAAAAGACAGCAAAGTGCCAGCTGCTGTAAATTTCTTATACTCATCAGTCATAGATCGAAGGTATTATGGGCTTGTGCAGTGTATAGAAATTATTTTTAACGACTTATGATTCTTAGAGAAACAATGAAAGAATTAAACTACTAAAATTTACTGAAAGCATTTTTACAGCTACATATTTTCTTATATAAAGGTGACATTTGATTTGTATATGATATATTTATACTTTTCTGGAAACCCTGTAAAAATGCGTGGGATATATACAAAATATGAGATGGGGTCACTAGAACTATGCTCTTTATAGAATTATAAATGTTTACTGCCTCTATTTTACTAATTAGATTTTTTCCAGCATCTATTCAAAAATGAACTTTTGCGGTCTAATATTTTTTCTTCCGACTTTAACAAATCTCAAATTAAATAACTAAGTAACTAGCTTTATATATTACTAAGTACTAATTTTATAAAGATGTAAATGTGTGAGGAATAAGGTAAAACAGCTACCATACCATGAAAATAATAAAGACCGTAGTCCCATACAGGCTTCTCTCATTTTTAAATTTTTTATGAATATTCTGAGATCTAAAAATTGAAATACATATCATAAATTATGATTGATTATAAATGTGACTAATCATTTGTGCAGGACCAAAACCTAGGTTAAATAAGGTATTTGTTTTATTGAAATTGCAATAAAACTTGATCTATTGCGGGACTTACACATACAAAACGGCTTACGCTGGTTCAAATAATTTATTTGTTGTGTATAAAAAACGTAAAAGAAGGTGAAATAAGTTTCACTTTCTTTTAAATTTAAAATGATTATTTTTTTGCTTTTTCCACTTTATGTATTTAATATTTGCTTTGACAAAAATTGATTGAATTGATGTAATCTACTAGATATATGGGAAAAAATTACGGCATTAAACAAAAGGTAATTTCCTGTATATTGAGTAAGGTTACATTCATTGAAAGTCAAATTGACAACAAAATGCGTAGGGAAATATTCAGAAATTCAAAATATAAAACTCACTAGATATTTAAAAGTGAAAATGTGAGTTAAAGCTTATGGAGCTGAATTGCTTTTAATAGATGTGCATTTGCGTACATTGTAGTAACAGAATAATTACTAGTTTCTTGTCTAAGTCTTTTATATTTCTTTTTCGAAATGTCGCTTTGTATTTGAAAGCATAATGGATATTAATGAATGTATATTTAAAACTACACATATGAAAGATTAAAGCTTTGTTGTAATAAAAAATAGATGAAATAAGAAAAGTGATAAGAATAAAAACAGAATATTATCAGATTTTACAAAGATCTTTCTAAGTTGTTTAATTGCATGATGCACTTTTCATTTGTTGAAAGTTTAATAAAAGTGGTATGAAAAAGTGTATTTAAAAACAGCAAATGTATTTATATGAATATATGTAAGGTAGGAGTTTCACCAAGGCATTATCATTAAATGCATTAAGTGTTGGCCATTTGGCGGCAGCAAATAAGCATTTATTACCAACAATGGTTATGTGTAACAGCAAGTTTTAGCTAAAAAAATGACTAATTGAATTTTAATTTTGCATTTAAGATGAACATTGCACAATGTTCATTAAAGAAAAAAACAGAAGAAACACAAATAAATAATTGACAAAGTGACTCTGTTTGTGTATTCGCTCTGTGGTACTTTAGTTAATAAAATTAGGTAATGACGCTGTAAACTGGTTAAGTTATATTGTTGCCGCAATGTGCACAATACTGTTGATATCTAAAACTTTCCAGCTGTTTATTTTACTTACAGAATTTATAGTTTTCTATGGCTTATTATTGTGATTAATGTTGTTGTTGTGCTGGTGCTGCCGTTAAGCTTCATGCGATTCATATAGAAAGTCATAATTCTAGCGTTGCACCAATACATTTTTAGTTGAAAGACAGGTCTTGTGCCAGCATCATGTATTCATTAGTTCATTACTGCGACATTTTCTCAGCATAATTATACAATTATTTTAGTGCCTTGAAATAAGATGTGCCTGTTTTATGAGATTTGACCAAATACGCTTGTGAGACCGTCATTTTAACATGGTATTAACATGTTTGAATAGTAATTTGTACCTCAACTACATTCATATTGTCTCAATTTAAAATGAAAACGAATTCTGATTGGATTTTATTTCAACAAAATAATATATTAAATATCATTCATTAATTAACTGATCCCAAGAAAAATAATAATAAATGAAAGGAAACTAATTTTAACCAAGCTCAAAATGAAAAATGTTTTTTTTTCTAATATTTCACTTCAAGTTACATTTATATCAATTTTAAATTAAATTTATAACAATTTTTAATTAAGTGTTGGTGCGAAAATCTTAATAGCATTACTGTGATCGTGTTACATAAGTTTGGCAATAGTAAAAGTGGAGAAATATGCATCCACGTGTTATGAGTACGAAACGAAGCTGTGCTAGTGCTAGCTGTGCTCGCATGCAATGACCAAAAAAATAAACCTCTCATAAAATTTTCATTGATGAACAGATTCTTAAGATGAATGAAGTATATAATAAAATAACATATCGTATGCTTGATTATCGAAATAGGAAAAAAGTATATACATAAGGTGTAGAGGGTTGAAAACCCCGCATACGTCACGGATTAGTGAACAATTTCGAGTAAAATCATAATAACAATCCATACCACTACAGCTACGTCAATAGCACATAAAGCTAAAAAAATTAGAGTGGTTAGTAAAAAACGTGTAAAATTTGGAACGTACGTATTTCAAGGAAATATTTTGAGTGGATTTGTGAAATATGAAAGAGGTTAACCCTACAAAGAATATTATTATGCAATTCATTAAGGTAATGAACTAGCTTCTGAAGCAAAAACCAAGGCAACTTTAGTTGTTCCACAATGTTTTCAATTTTATATTTGCTTAAAAAATAGGACTAAGCGCATTTTTAACGCTCATGACAGGCAGACCCCATCGACGTAATATCTCATCTATATTTTTAAAAATTTTGTTATTGATTATTGCTCTTTGTAGTTTTCAACAATTCCTAGATGATAATTTGAGTGAAGATAGATAGATATGCTCAACTTTTACATAAAATTTTGGAAGCATCTTGTATTTCAGGGATATAACATTCCAATGAATATAGCAGAAATCACTTAATAAAAAAATAGCTATTAGCAATTAACAGTAGCAGAACATACGAGATAACTGTTTTCTTATTCTTTAGATTTTAAGAAATCAAAATATAATGAAGAAGAAAAAAAAAAGTAGAAAATGTTAAGAAGCATTTTGAATTGGGTTTTCTATCTTATTTTCTTTCAACTTGTATACAAATTTTTTAAAATGTTTATTGAAGAAAAAATTATACAAGAAGCTTACAGCATTATGATTGTTCATAGTATATTTAAGTTAACTGTCATTTTCCAGATGGTGTAAGAAGCACAGGACTAAGGTATAGTAGTAACTGAGAAAAAGAAAAAAATATTTCGAGTCAGTGTGTAGACAATGCTAGACTAGCAGAATCAAATGAAAAATTCCGAAAAATTCCATTACACGTTTTGTTCAAATTTTTCTGTAACTTAAAGTAAGAGTTAAGTATTTTCCAAATTAATCAACATAAAGGTCAATTCAAACTAACATATTCGTCAATCTAGAATCATTTCATCTCACTTAATATAATTTGGTATCTCTGTTTAGAAATTAACGGAGGAACTTAAAGGTAATTCAGTTAGATATAGCCACTAAATAAATTTTTATTAAAATATTTAACAAATAAAGATAGCATGGAAACATGTTTTAATAAGCATGTCGTTGTCATAATCAGCTAATTATTTATTTAGTTTTTTTTAAGCTGCAAATTATGAAAATTAAGCAGATATTTATGGCAGATGTACACATTAATTACTGCACCAGGATTACGCGTTAAGCAATACAAATTTTGCCTGAGAAAACTGTACGATTTGGCTCAGGAATAATATGAATAATGTTTTACTCAAAAAACAAGTTCTCTAGAGAGGCCAATTTAACGCTTCGTAAAAGTAAAAGAAGAACAACTTGGAGGCTACTAGATACAACGCAGAAAATAAAGTACCATTGATAATCAAATTGAAATTGATTTTCAGGAGGTTTTTGAAAAGATATGTAGCAAAATCTGTAGGAAATAAAAGAATTTATGAAGTCCAAAATGTTGACATGGAAAGTGTGAGTTATTAAGGTCACCTTTTATCAAGCTACAAAATTAAAGGCCAGTCCCGATAATCTGTTGTGAACAAAATTGTCGCGAAGAAACTGATTTGATCTATATCCAAACAACAGATCAAAAGTCATATACGGCTAAAAAGTTTTTAGGTGACTCTCTCAATCACTTGAAACTCATATATGAGCAAGAGGTGTCATAGCGTTGCGTTATTTTGGATTTTGCGAATGCAGTAATAGCCTGTGCCACTTAATTTTATTAAATAAATAAAACAATATATGAATACGAGACAAAAACTGTTTGGAGAATAGGAGGTACCGTGTCTAATTTAATGAAAGCAGTGAAAAAAAAGGAAAGTGAATCACCTTGTAATATAGATCCGAAACGTTGTTTTTGAGCCACAGTTAAGTCGTTCTACCTAGTGAGCTAGAGCAGTATTACTAGAGTATCCAAAACTGGTTGGCAAATATTGATTGGTACAGAGGCTCTAGAATGGGTTTCTAGATATACTTTTTTTCGGACTATATTTTCGCTCCTTTCTCGCAAAAGTGGCTCTTGGTAACACCATTGTGCTCACTCCCCAGCATATTATTACAGGCACTGGATGGTGCTCTCGCTGAACAATCGTGAGCTGTCTTGGCGTATTTGCTCAGTAATACTTTAAATTTTTCTTTTTGTTTTTCCTTTAAGTCCATTCCTGAGCAGGTACCCAGGGTGCATCTTGTACGCGCTGATTACCAAACATGTTCCGATAATGCAAGGCATGGATTTGACGTTTTTTCTTTTCGTGACGGTTTTCGGTCGATTTCTACTTTAAAGTCTTTGGAAGCATTCGGAATTCGAACAGTGCACGGATGCACAAATATTTGATGGTCTCGTACATCCAGTATACATGAAAGCGGTTGCAATGTTTTTAATGTATCGCCTTTTTCATGCTGCATTTGTATAGTTCTACTACAAATTTCATTGGTATTCCATTAGATCACCGTAAATAATTGTTTTCAAAACTTTTTATCTTTGCAATGAAGCATAAGTGACAATTCGAACTGAATGTGTCCAGTGTTGCATTCGTAATAAGTGCGTTCAGCTGTGTACCGCTATTTATGTATTTTATATAAAGACAAGCATGGTCACTATTTCAATTTCAATGGAAACATTTTTATAGAGATTGTCCAATTTTAATAGCAAGAGCATTCTGTTTGATGACAAATGAAAATTTCACACGATCGGGAGGAAGTAAAAGAGGTCGTTGATCGCATTCTCCACCTGAGAAGTAGCAACAACCCCGAAGGAAGTTTGCCATGCAATTCATGAATAACATGTCAGAAATTGAATTAGTTTTGAGGACATTCACCGTATTGCCATTCTGCATCTTCAAATCACTCGCTTCAATTTTTCAGAAAATAGAAATTTTAAACGACATTTTTTGAAATTAAATAAATTACTCAAAGTCAATGATACATTCAAGAAAACAATAATTAATATGTACTCGGTTGAAAAAAATACTGAGCAAGAAAGTAACATAATCATTACACTCGAAATCGAATACAAAAATCGAAATATTTTATTGAAATTAAATTAGATACAGAAAATAGTATAGTAGTATAAAACAAGAGTTGCGCACGAATTAAATATACTTTTCCACTGAAAGATATTAAACTCCGAAAATATTGTAATTTGGTTATTGGCGTTTTTTTATAGACTTTTATTTAGATTTAATGATTAATCAAAACACAGTATAGCACAAAATTAGGAATATTTTGCCTGCAGACAAACTTTTACGGCTTTGTGCGGTAATCCTAAAACTTTCCAAAAAGTAAACGAAAGAATAATTGTAAATTCTTATATGAAATATTGCATTTTTTGAAATTCTATTGTCTTTTCTTACTTAAAACTATTATACATTGCTCGAACTCTATAAATCAGTTCTCAAATTGGTTTGTTCAAACATCATGAAACTGTGTGAAAGAAAAAGTAAATAATAATTGGGTAGAAGAGTTCTATGATCAATTATTATTTTTTGTTGCAGATTTCAATGGCGTTGCTTGAAAATATCTTTGGCGCACATAAGGCTAACTCGGGCAATGTTCTGAATTTAAAAAAAATTAACTAAATAGTATCAAAATTCACAATAATTTTTGTTAATTTATCTATTTTATAGATTTTTGAATTTGAACATGTTATGTTGATATTTAAATTAAAAAAAAGACGTCAGGTTAGCTTATTCAGTATTAATTTCGCAAATTGTGGCTAATGTAAAACATGGAATCTATGTTCGTTTTCGTTACACACATTGATTAAATTAATGCCCCTATATGCGAAAGTTTCGTAGAATTTCAACAATAAGTTTGTGTAATAATGCAACAAAGCGTCGATTGAAATCTAATAGGCGTACAGGATGTATTACTAAAATTAATTGAAAAATATTAATACGCAAGGATGCAGTAGATTAACATTCATAATTTTAAGTAAAGAAAAGAAAATTCTGTCTACGAATGGACGGATAAACAAATATTGCTAGTCAAATGTTGTTGATGATCTAATGATTATCATGCCGGTATACATTTTGATAGAGATCCGAATACTGGATCCTTAAAAATATGTAAGCATAACAAATATTCACTTTACCGCTTTTATTGGAGCAGTGGACAAAAAGGAACGACAATTGCTATGCTAAATGTTCAGATTCGCTTCACCAACATCTGAATCACTTTCAAATGAAATGAAAAAATTACATTTTTCAGGAAAGAACTTATTTACATTATTAACAAACAATGAACTCATCGGTCAATTTGTATGTTTAGTTGGTAGATATTCCTAAATAATATTTCTAAGAGCCGACTTTCTGTATCTATTGTAAATTTCATCGCGATATCTTGATAACCGAGAGACTAGATTGCACAAGTAAAGACAGACATAGCCAAAGAGACATGGTGAATTTTATCTATAAATATACACAGTAAAACCGTTCATGTTCGGTAACTGATTAGTAAATTTTTAAAGTATTGGAATGGGTTTTTAAGCAAGAAAAAAAAATGGTTCCCAAATATTTGGCCGTTTAGAGACGATCTCCACTTATAAAAGCGTCGTAGGGTGGAATCTTTCAAATTGCCATATTATAAAATATATAAATGGATATATTTAAAAGAATAAAAGAATATTCGTAAAAATTAAATATATAATTTTTTGTTCAAGTCCAATTACTAATTTGATTTTATTTAACAATTAAATGGTTAAATTTTTACATGAAAAAAGAATATCGTCAAAAATATAGTGCTATACAATTTTATTATTGTTATTAAATCATAATTTTTATACCGCTCTGAATTCTTAAAATGACTGCCTATGCAGTCTTGAGTATTCAATTTCTAAAAATAATCATGAAATTTTAAGAACAGAGGAAGAATTAAATTGGAATTATTTCTAAAAATGCAACAGTATGGTAGAACGTACAAATGTTAATTCAGAATAATTTAGTTTTAATTGGATATGTACGTTTATATGAGAGAAATGTATTTTCTTCAAATCTGCAAATCGGCATATATGTTGTGTATGTATTTTAATAATAGGTGAACAGTTTTCAACTGAATTTAAAGTGTAACTTACAATGGTAAACCGGGTTTTTGCATGGCCACCCATATTTGAATATTGATTTACGTCTTGTTGCACTTATCTATTTAATTGCTGATAATTTAATTAATTTTTTAAATTTCGAAATAAAACACACATTTAATAGATTTAATAGATTGTTTATGTACTTAAGAATCAATGTTTTATTTTCCTTTTCATAAAATATTCATTTAATTTTCGAATGGAAAATCAATTGTCGAGAAATGATGGCATGTTTACTTTCAATTGATATTTTTCAAACACTATTACTTTATTAAAGAATACATGACCAGTAATTTTCATTTTTGCTTGTATGGCGTTTTAAGAATTTATATTAGCAATTTTTTTTTCTCTATGAATTAATAAAAATAATAAGTAAGCAAGAAATTTTATTCTAATTTTCACTCGAAAACTCGAAAAATTATATATTACTTCTACTTGTTATTATTTTTTTTAAATATTTCAATGAAAGAAATTTCAAAAGACGTTCACACGCTTCGCATTCACAATTGCAACTGTTGTTTAAGCATTTTACCAACAAGCGAAAACTGACAGTGTGTTGCTGCTCTTTGTGGTTATGTTAATGTTGTTGTTGTTTTACTGCTCTTGTTGCTTTGCTGGAGTAGTTTTTGTGCTCTGGCTGTGGATAAGTTTTATGCAAAAAGAAAAACTTTTTCTTATTTATTATGCGATACCTAACAGCAAGTAAACAGCACCAAGCAAATAATAACACAAAATAAATAAGAAAAACTAAAAAAGTAGATATTAAAGAAAAAGTGAGCATAATTTCAAATATTATCGAAATAAAAATAAAAAAAATTTAATATTTTTGATAAAAGCGCAAGAAAAATAAATATAAGTCTACACTTTTTGTACCTATGTACGCTTACAACATAGCCAAAGCTAAGACGCGATTAAGCTGTTGGTTAAGAACATATACAAAAAGCTAGTGTACAACCGTAAAAANGACGCGATTAAGCTGTTGGTTAAGAAAATATACAAAAAGCTAGTGTACAACCGTAAAAATAAAAGTAATAAAAAAGACAAAAAACCAAAAAAGAAAAAAAAAAATTTAAAAAACTATTTGAAAGCAAAACAAATCATAGGCAACAAGTTGAAACGAAAGAAAACAAAACCAAATAAAATAAACAGAAAAAACAAAGCCATTCAATTTGCGCTCAGCTGGTAAAAAGCCAATCATTTGGCGCTTTGCTTGGTGTTAATATGTGTGGCTGTTGTTTCTGCACGCTTGTTGTTAGTGGTAATGGCTGTTTATGCGTTAGTAGGTCAGTAGTCCTAGTATTTGTTCATACTGTAGCTGCAGAATAATTTATTTCTTTTTCTTTCATTACTTGTCTTAACACGCAACTGCGTTCATTTCTTTTATTTTCACAATTTTGTTTTGATTCACATGCAACCAGTGACAAGCAACAGCTTCGACTAAACTCTTAACAAGCAGCAACACACAACACGCACAACCGCCAAAGCCTCGACGTTTTTTGATGCAGAGCTCATCCTTTTGGTGTGTCTAGAAACATTAGACTTAGAGAACGAACTTGTTATCAATTGCAATCAGCGCAGCATAGCGTGTTTAGTGTGTTCGTAATTTCGTTGTGTACAGTAGTAGGAGTATGCAATTGATTTATGTTGTCTGATTGAATTCTTGTTTGATGAAATTAATTGAAATATTATGAAATACGTGCGAAATAATCGTGAGAAAATATTAAAAAATTTAAGTCATTGCTTCCAAATTACCGAGGTTGCATTAAATACACAAGTTAATATTGTAATCATAACCAAAAAAATAACAAGTATGATTTATAACCTACAATAAATACACGACCCTAAAATAATCGAATGCGGGACGCAGTGCATTGCATAGTTTTAGATAGTTCTATGCGGCAAATTTATTTCATCAACTTCGCAAATTGATGTGTTGACATTTAAATTAATGATCTTATGCGCAAACTAAAACTTAGAGTAAATACAAAATTTCGTGCATAGTAATTGAAGGTGTCAATTAATTTTCTTCGAAAGTAATGACGTACAAACATTTTTAATAAGACACCTTCAGGAAAAAACTCAACAGTGGATACAGGTTTTCTCTTGGTTGTTTCTTCTAAATTTATTTCATATAAATCAATTTCCAAAAAAGGAAAAAATTATCTTAAGTTTCCTATTAATAATGAGCGGGACTTTTTTGGTGATTCCTGAAATATTGGGTTTGTTTTTTAGGATTTACAAACGTAATCCCGATAATTAAAAAAAAAAAAATTTCCAAAACGAATTACAAAATACGAACAAGTATTTGTCGTTGGTCGCTTGTATAATTGGTGGTATCGAAAATCGTATACCGGATGGAACCATTTTTAATGGACATTTTTAAAAGTATCATATCGACAAAATTTAAAATTTTGCACAGTAAGAGACCCAGCAATAAATTTAATAAATCCACAAAAGGGAATGTGCAACCATACACTACGCAATAGCTGATAGACAGAAAAACATAAATAAAAAATTAGGTGTTGAGAGCAAGCACGTATGTAACATGCAGAACCAAAAATAAAATTAAACAATTCCTCCACAAATTTGTAAGAAAAACGCAATACAAATTTTTCCGATATTAGGCCTTTATTATTCTGAAAGCGTGTGGTATATGTTCATTATTTTATTAACACTATTAGTTCAAACTTTTGAAAAAAAGTTGTAAGTTTGATTTAATTGTTTCATAATTTTTTCCTACTTTATGTTTTGGAAGCACCAAAAAAGGAAGACTGGTTTTCGAAATGAGACAAATAAAATCGTTTAAAATAATAAGTGAACATCTGAGGGCGAATGATTCAAATGCACGTCTATTATTTTGTTTGTTCAGCAGATAGAGAACATTTAAAGACTTAAATGAATGACTAGGCCATTGCTCTCAAACAAACATCATAGACTATACAAGATATAATTGTGAATCCAAAATCTGACTATCACCATCATTGCATTAAGAATTATCAGTAATTAAATACTCTTGAAATAAATTAATTTTTTAAGCTTTCCTTTATGATTTTAACTGAAAATCCGATTATTTTATCAGCTGTGCTTCAAAATACTATGCTTTTTTCAACCTAAAAGCAGTTTTCTTGAAAATCCCTTTTTCGGATCAACTACGTTTACTGGAGCCATTTCAGACTTTTACTCAATCAATTTTCTTTTTCAAATTTTGGAAATCTGACAAAGAGAAATATTTCAGGTCAATTCCGTTCTACACATTTTTGTTTGTGCAACGAATAGGTGTACTGGAAATACCTGTGATTTGCATCCAATGAAGCGCATTACTAGTACACACAGCCAAGTCAATATTCAATGCCGAGTTTTAACTTTGCGTCGATCACAACAAAACTAAAATGTCTTTTGCACTTCCATGATCGTCTCATAAAAAGAACACGTATTTTCATAGAAAAATTCAGTATTTATTGTCTAAATTATGAAAATAATGGATGAAAATATCAATTAATAGCAATAACGATATAATCAGAATCATCACAGGAATAATTTCAGCCATGTACGTACGTCTGTATCTAAGCTTGAGCTACATCAATTAAATTTCCTACGCATATTCCTTGAAAAAAGTTTAGATCACCTTTCAATTTTAGATCCGATCATTATTTACCTCCAGTACACCTATTTAAACATATATTCATTCAAAATAACGGGATTAAGCCTACTATAGCCGGTAGAATGGATATTTTCAACGAAATTTCAAAATTAAAGGGCAAAAATCAGAGTTACTTCCAGTAGACCTATAAAGTCCCAGCCTCTATGCAGAATTTTCCACAGCAACAATTTCAATTTTACGAAATTTCATTTCCCAGTGCACATAAACATAATCAATTCGTGTACCCAAAATGGACTTGTTCTAAAGAAAATTGGGTGTACCACCAATATTCCTATGTGGTTCCAGAAAAATCACTGTGGGCTTGATTGCATGACAACTATAGGTACCTCCAGTATACCTATGTGGTCTCATTAGAGGCTTTAATGTTGAATTCCGAATATTTGTCACTTAAATTTTACGAAATTGCAATTAGAAATGAAAATAAGAGGTACCTCCAGTACACCTCTGTAGGCTCCATAATGGTCGTTGTACTGTGCACAGGTATCATTTTAATTTTAACAAATTTCAGTATGCAGTGGATATAAATTTAATCCAAATTTGTAACAAATTCGGGCAGGATTGCATGAAAATCTGAGGTATCTCGAGTACACCTAAGTGGTCTCAATAGACGCTTTTATGCTGAATGCATCGCCATTTTAATTCTACAAAATTTCAGAATGGAGTGAAAATGAATATAATCAATGTGTGTACCAAACATATTAGAGGTACCTCCAGAATACCTTTGCGGTCCAACTAGCGGTTTTAATCATGCACAGATTACATTTACATCTTTAAAAAATTCCAGTATTAAGTGAACATATATATAGTTGATGTGCGTAGCATTGATTCATTGAAGTCAGACACCCATGTGGTACACATAAACAGAGTAACAAAACATGTTCTAAAATTAACGCAATTAATCCAGAGTAATTTTAAATATTGTGGTGTTCCGTTTTTCTTTTAATTCCCAAACGATGTGTATTATTCTGGCGGCTTAAGTTGACTGCAATCGTTTTATTTGTTTTTCAATGCAATACCTTTTAAAATATGAGATTTGTATGAGAACATAATTATGTTTTAATAATTCAAATTTCCAAATAATTTAAAATTCCACAATTAATTTAATATCTCTTCACCTAAAGCTTATGTCCAGTGTGCTAATGTTTCAGTTCA
>JXPQ01015605.1:8523-18839 GCA_001014675.1 Ephydra gracilis
ATATCCGGGATGCACCCAACTTTTGTTCTTGAAATAAATAAAAATCACTGCTGTGGATGTATCTTGTTTTGGTTGTATTGCTAATTTAAAACATCTAGTGATCAAACTCATACACACATCTAGTAAAACAATATTGCTTGCATGTTTTTAGTTGTCATAGAAACTCAAACAAAATTTAATTTTAAAAAATTTATGTTATTTTGAATTTCGCGTCAAATCCATTCAAATCACACTTTTAAAACTGATTTCACTGAAATATAATTTGAAACATTAGAATTGCACATTGCGGTCTTCTTCAGAAATTTTCATGATAGAGCAAAATCATTCAAATTTCTTATTAACTTCATAAAATCCCCAAAAATTTTCTGATAAAATTCTGGGGTTTTCCCTTTAAGAACTAAGAAGCTTATGTTTTTCATTTTTGCCTAGTTAAAGAAAATATGGAAAATATAGAAATTCTGATGTTTCTGAACTCTGACTAGGAAGTTTGATTAAATTAGTTCAACTTTTTGGAATGGACTTCCATTTGATTTTCTGTACAACTTGAGACGATCTGACCACTAAACGCTCGCGAGACTTACTGCATGCATGCTCCATATTTGTGTGTTGAGTAGAGCAAGTCATAGCCTATTCATACTTCAGCGGGTTGAGCTCGAAACCCATTTCAAAATGATCAATAATGCTATCGTTGCTCACTCCCTAACACATTATTATAAATGCGGATTGGTGGCCTCTTTTACCACTCGAGATGGGCTGAAATACTTCTCTACATTACTGAGCATAAACACGATCTTTCTGTTGCTAAACTCTCCTTCTACGTTCAAGATTGTCTCGTCAGAAAACAAAATTATTTGTGAGTGATCTTAACGTAGCGACTACGTAACGCTCTTGATTTTTGCTTCCGTTTTTTAAGCAATGAGGCCGTACGCGCTCAGTACTTAATCTGTTTTACTTATGCGAAATATGGACATTGTTCACGCCAGGGTTAAATCCTGCGTGAACAGTGCCGAGTAATTTATGACTGCGGCGACCAGATGTTTTACGAGCGAAGGCGATAAAGGAAGGGGAAGCACGGTGAAGTACGGCAATAACGGCCGTCTCCTCCACTGTAAGAGCGACAGACAGGGAGGGGAAATTACAGAACAGGACAGCAAAACCCTCGCCCGCGCCGGCGCCATTAATTTTACATATAATAATGATTAATAAACAGGAAAAAACTGTCATTATATTTAATATATATGTATATATGTATGTACGTAAAAAGAAGCCAGCTTGTGGCAGCTGGGAAAAGTAATGGATTTCACTTTTCTGATTACCAGCTTCAGCTACGACGTATTAATAATAACCAACTAACGCACTTATAATTAAGCCTTTTTTCTTATCAGAAAACCGGAATGGCTTTAACAGACTTTTTAGTGAAATTTACATTTACTGCCATCAATTGTTTTGAGTTCGAATCAGTTTGTGGTTATTCGGTTCATCACGGATTCGATTATCACGTTCAGGGTTCAGGTTCAGCAATACGAATTTCGATGTCGTCCCATTCCAATTCCCAATTGGCAGTGTATATGAAATTAATACATTTGATAAATGATTCATATAAATATTTGTTTATTGGTTATTTACGCTTATGGTTGAAAATAATATCAAGGCAACGTATAAACACATTGCTTCCGAAAACTATGTCATAAGTTTTTGTGAAATGAATGGGGAATTTTGATAGTCTGCAGCAATCCGTAATCAAAAGACACAGAAATTTAAATTTCTCGGTAAAGCAGAAACTACAAAATTTGAATGATACAATCGAGTATAATCGAACTCAATCAAAAGTTTATGATTACTTAACTCGTTATATTCATTTCTAGAGAAAAACAAAATATAACAAAATCAGTATTATAAGCACGTAATGCACGTAACTTCCGTTGAAATATTTCCTTCGAGTACACAAAATTCTATTTGAATATTTGAAACTTGAAAATAGGCATAAAAACGACTGAACCATTGGAAAATAAAATATGAATTGAACTGTTCTACAAATCCAAAAAATTCCTCTTTCTTTCACTACCTTTTGTTTCAAGGATCTTCTGTTCCATCAGTACTACTATTTTAAAGAGTAAAATGGCTGAAAGGTATCTTGTAGATCCATTATTTTATCTAAATTATTTTTTTTAATTCTAAGTTGCTTCTATTTTTTTAAATTCATTAGGCAAATTTGTTTAAGTGGACAATGACAATTTAAAGTTCTTCTTAATCTACCAGTGTAAAATTGCCAAATAATCACACGGGAAAATTGATTAAATAATGAAATTAATTTACTAAGAAATATAAAATATGTGATAGCTAACCGGGGAATCGTTACATGCTCGTGAAATTCACCGGCTATTATTTTTTATTTAATTTTTTTATTTTCATAATTTCATTTTTTCTAAATTTAATTAATTAACATATATAATTAGAAGCAAAAATTAAAAATAAAATTATTAAACATCAATAACTTATAGTCAATGTCAAGTGATATTAACTGACTAATATAATAAACAATAATAAATATTTGAAAATCAACAATGGAAGACAGATAAGTGTTATGTAAACGCTTGAAGTAAACTTCCTCTTATTTCAAAATTCTATAACGCTTAAGATAATTTTTTTTATGTTCTTAAAAACAAAAACAGGACAAAAATTTTTATAAAAATAGGAATTGATAAAAACGGAAAAAGCAAATCGAAGATCAAAGTTACCATACAAACATAATGTCCAACTGCGGTAAAAATTACTCCAAATTTAATTTTTAGACCGAGATAGATGACGTCGTAGGTGAAGCTATTAGTGATTTTGAAAAATACGTAATCCACATCAATACGAACAATGATGAAATTCTCTGCAACAACAGCAAAGACATCGAATAGTTAAGAGCTGGAGTTACTTCTTCTGTATATGGACATTTTGTTTATTCGTTTATGTTAACCTAGGGATTTCTTTATCCGTCTTTATCAATAGAATGATATAATAGTGGCTCCAATGTCAAAAGAAACACTATCAATAAAACTAAAAATACAGATATTGCTGATCTACCTTTATTTGATATCGAATTCAAATGGTTAGTAGTTAGAAACGGTCTTTAGATCAAACTTTTTCGAATAAAACAATGTAAGAAAATGTAAAGTAAGCAGTAAAATAAGGAAATTTAAGATTTTTTGGTTCCATGTGAAGCCTAAGAAAAAATTATATTTCTTAGTTCACACGAAAAGTTCAATTCATAACACAAGATTAGATTAACAGATTTAATTTAGTCCTTAAGATAGATAGTCGAAAAGAACGTGTGGCAGCATTTCCATTTTGATTAAAGTTAATTAGAATTAAGTCAATATGGGAAAGCAAGAATCTAGTCTTAGTCCAGTATGGAATCCTACGTAGATTAAATATATAAGCTTTCTCAGAAGAGCTCAATTCTGTGTTTTATCTCCTTGATCTTCAAAATACCAGCCTATTCTCCACATTTGCGGGATACCTTAACGCAGAAAGCAAACTTAAGCAAATAGGTAACTCCAAATGCCATCAAATTTATATGCAATATATATATGCTTTGAACTGTCCGTACTTCTCAAAAGCGTAGCCGATCACAAAATCGCTACTTAAAGCTGAGAAATTACATTAATCTACTGCAATGACTCATCTTTCCAACAATTTATTGCTGCGGATATATTGTAATAAAAACCTTTTTTGTAAATTCTGCGAGGTTTGCTCAAATAGACTTACCCAAAGTTATGGACAAATTTAGACATAACTAATCAAACTGTTGAATAATACGACGATAACTTAAAAACGCTAAGATGCCAAATTTTAATAATATACGATGAAACACATGGTTTATTGCTAATTTACGCGATAGAAAAACATAAAAAAAAAAACCCTTTGCACCGCGAAAGATATATATCGATTTTGCCTTCGTTTTGAAAAATGTCAAAGAAAATACCAAGAATTCTGTCTAAACGAATTTCAGCAGCATACAATAAAATACCTGACTCTTATACTAATTACCGTGAATTAGGGAATACCCGGCTAATGCGAGGTACCTGAGATTTTGGACAAAAACGGTGAAACGTTTGGATTTTATGTAAAGCTCCGTGCAATCGGAAGTACTCCCACAATGGGAATAACTTGAAATGCAACAGCTGCCTGTTTCATTGATTTCCGTGAAATCGAAAATAATCGACCTATGGGTGCTCCAAATTTTTAACCGATTTGACATGTTCTCAAACACAATTTTCATCATAAAATGTTCACAAACAAAATTTCATTATTTCAGCTCAAAATTCTATCAAGCTATCGTACTCACGAACAGACGAAAGCGCTATTCAGCTTTATTTGTGGAATTTTTATAGTCGGAAATGAATTTATCTATGCTTACCCCCAAGCTATACCTAACGGGCATGTAGTTCAATACTGGAGTTAAGTATTACCAACAGACAGACAGAAGTTCATTAGTAAACACGTTCAACGATAATGGAATGATATGGCTAATTTGATGTAAGGTAGTGACAACAAGAATTATTTTAGACCTCAAAGAACCATTAAACTTAACATAGTCAACTGTAGATGTTAAGTATGAAATCATCCAGGACACCACAGAGTAAAACCTACCCAGTCATTCAAAATGTGCAATAAGACGACAATGGTGCAATGAATCTAAAGACATAGAAAAACTAATGTAAATCATATTCTTACAGCAACATTTGAGATCCAGAGATATGCCATCAACAAGACAAAAGCAAATGTTGATCTAAACACATACATGTGATACATGTAAGCACCAGGAAAAATATAACCATGGCAGACCCCTATTAATATCGTAAATATAACCATACACAAGATTATGGCATTAAAAATAATACTAAGAATTACTTAAGCAGATTTTTCCCAATTTTCGAAAGCAGTAGAAAAATTATTAATCATGCTAGATCGAAAGATCCAAGATTTCCAAGTATTCCGTGTAGATGAAATCATTAAAGCATAACATTTCTTCAGATAATTTGTATAGCGTAATTTTTTGACATTATTAAACCAAGATGCCCAGTTATATCATTTGGAAATTTTGAATATTTAAAAATGACTTAATTTAAGTTTCTTTTTAATAGACGTAAATTTAGCGAAAACTAAGGTACCGCAAAAAAGCATCCTTACTGTTTCTGAGAGTTCAAGCCTCTCAAGTCGCGAGCTTGCCAGAAAGACTATGCACAAGCTAACAAGGCAAAACTCTACTTCACTTCAGTTCAAAGACATGGCATTGGACTTCATTTCACTAGAAGATAGACCATCTGGTAGAACAGAGCACAACATACTGGAATGCAAGTTATAGTTCGTACTAGCTCGCATAGCTTGCTCTACTCGATACACCTCTGGAGGGTCGTTGCAGCGAGCCCTTATCCATTCACTGCACAATTTTCAAATGCCTACACCGCTTTTTACAATCAATGAATGGCTACATCGTTTATATCGTGCATATAGAGGGCAAATGCCAATCATTTCAAATGATTAATTCAATTTAATGAAAGCATAAGGTTTAATCTAAACTGATTGTTCCTGCAGTAGTTCTATGGATGCCAGAAGATAATAATTTGTTTATGAAGTAAAAAAGAAAAGCTATTTCGAAACAAAATTGACCGGTGAAGTGATATTCAAGATTAAAACCACTTTATCATTTTTGATGTAAGAATTTCTGGATTATTCTTTAGGAAACGTTTGCGGGACAAACTAAATATACTGGTTGAATTATGCCGACAGTGGGACGAAAAAATTCCAAGCGCAAAAGACCAATGAGCTTACAGCCGGTTGAGTCCAATTAAAAATTTACATGAATCTGGTATTTAGACAAAACATAAATGCATTTATCATTTGTTATCTTTAATATCGAATTTGCTTTGAATATCGTTAAAATTTTGCGTGTTTTCAAATATTTGAATAAGCCTATTATGAAGAACTTGGAGTTACGGATAAAATGGCGAATGTACCCATGTAGTAACCCAAATTTAAGTAATGAAAGACGCTGGCAATAAGGTGAATTTCAGCATTTTATTTTTATTCTTCCTCTCTTTATCTTCTTCCCATTTCTCATTTCTCGCCATTTCTCCTACTTTTCATAACTGTTTTCGAATTGTGCTTTTTTCAAATGTTTGAATTAGCCTATTATGAAGTACTTGGAGTTGCCGATCAAATAGCGAATGTACCCATGTAGTAACACAAATTTAAGTAATTAGAGGCGCTGGCAATACGGTGAATTTCCCCACGCAATCATTCCAGAGTTGATGTGTTGTTCATCAATTGCGCGGCAAACTTGTTTTACGGTTCTTAGTTTCCTTCGTGCATTGTTGATTATGAATTTTTATCAAGTAGAATGCAGAAATAATTAAAGTCCAGTGCCGTCTCTATTAAAATCATTGCATACAAGTAATAACAAGTCACATAAAGCATAGTGTTACAAATTTGCCTGCATAAAAACCGTACTGCAATTGCTTATACCATTAAAAAATTGTTTAATTTCTTTAACAAAAACTGCAGCCAAATCATTTTGAAATCTTTCCACTAGGCCATTTAAAACCATTTCGCCTTGGTTCCTTAACCTTTTTCCAATTACTTCGTTGAAGAGCTCCAAATTTTTTTTATGTTTTCTTTATAAGCATTCGAATGGAATCTATAGCAGTTTATTTTTATTTTTCCTCTCTTTGTCTTCTTCCCATATTCTCATTTCTCGCCATTTCTCCAACTTTTCATAACTGTTTTCCAATTATGCTTTTTAGTTTGTACATTATTGTGAATACCAACCAGCATAGCCGAACGATCTTAAATAACAGAGTGTATTCTGTAATCTTTTGCTCTGATTAGTACGTGAATAGTTTTTGTGCCGCTATTCCATGGTAGGAATATTTTTAATTAAAAAAATAAAAATGGGCTTGATTTCATGAAAATTACATAGACATGCAGTACTCCTCGAACAGTCGAAGAGTAAGCTTTTGTTAGTTTAACGAAACGATGTTGCACATACAATAAGTAAAGTCTATATAAGAGTTTGGTCACAAGTTAATTACGTGATTGGAGACATAAAAATATGTGCCGAATCCTGAACACATACTCTGTGTAGAAATATTGGATCTAAGTTTGAATTTGATCTAAATCCACTCGAGTGCAACCAGTCCATATCTTCAGCCAGATTCAATTGGGTTCTCGGGCCAATTGTAGCTTTTAAAGCTGATGTATATTAATTAGTTTTTTATTTTAATATGAACCAATTCATTTTGTGCCTTCTTAGTTTTTAACAATTTGAGTGATGTGTATGCCACAAACAGCCCAAACCACCTATCACCTTATTTATTTCCATTGATTTTGCAAATCATCTTTGAAATTTAAATTATATGTGCAGCTTTGTGAACGATAAATTGAATTTTTCCATTGTTAATTGATTTTATAAGAAAAATTTACGAAATGATATTTCGAATTAATGATGTATTTCAATAGACCTATCGTAATTACTTTTTTTCCTTATGAAAAAGAGTTATTCCAACTCCTCCAGTTGTTTATGTTAAAAACTCTGCATTACATTCATTACATGGTTAATTTTTTTTCATATAATAATTATGTTTGTTCCTTGGTTACATGCTGACCAAACCCCAATATTGGTGACCTGGCTTGGTTCTGGTTCTAAGCGTGAGAACACCAATTGCCAGTCACTACTTGTAAAATTAAATATAAATTCAATTACTCTATGTGTAATAATATCCATTAAAAATCTGCTATTAATCCAATAAAATCTCCTCTTAAAGGTATAATACTAAGAAATAAAGGAGATATGCTTTGTTTTCAGCTGTATGTCCTTCATTTATGTCTGCATACTTAAATTTGCACATAGATTGCTTCAATTCTAAGTTTTCCTTAACCCTTCAGTACAGGTGTACTGAAGGCTCACCTTGTTTATGCTCAAACATGCGTAGTTTTATTATTTAATCATTTTTATAAATGTTTTAAATATTTAAGTGATGTGTTAAGCTAAATTTACTTAATACCTTCTCTAGTGTTATATAAATATACCGGAGAAGACTCTGATCTTCATTCAATTGATATATACTCATTTTCAGCATATAAATTGATAATATTTATTTTCATTCAATTATAATATTCTTTAAATTTGAGTGAACTACTTGTATATAACTGAGCAAATTTATTTGTAAAATATAATTAAAAGAAAATGAATGATAACAGAAGAGTGGGGAATATTTTGGATCACATTGATGAAAGATAATCCGTGTCACCAGCCACTTCTAGCTATGGCCCGAAGGTTTGAAATGAATTGTTTTAGTTGTACTTTTTACTGCAAATAATTTTGTATTTGGTTAGTGAGCAAACAAACTCAAGGCTTGACAAAGCCAAGGCCAACAGACTTCAGGGCTTGACTAGCCAATATTGATAGAAGTCAATACGAGGTTCCTTAGCTCACTCACTACACGTTCGCTTGAAAAATATAGGAGGCAAATGTGCCGAACGCTATGAACAACTTCATTAACGGAAAGCGTTGGCGTTACTTTCACAGGAAGAAGCAAAACATGAGATTCCTTATATTTTCATAATTTTGTTAAATGAATAATTCTTTTATGTAAATAGTTTTTCATAGATTTTTGAAATATTTTTAATTCTTCAAATACTAGAGTCAAAGAAAATAAGAAACCTTTAACTCGTCTCTTTATGTTTTCGATTTTTTCATCAATTTTATCATGATCCTTGACTTCAAGCATAAAGTCGTTACTGCCATTTTGCAACATAAGAACATTGTGCAATACAAATGTTGCTGTCACTGTTTTATCTGCAATGCTTGCGCTGTCATTTATTGCTGAAAGCAGCACTCGCCAACGGTTTGCTAAAATGCCATAAGTGTTCTCTTTATGAAAGTGAGCGAGGAAAATATTTGAATATATGGTGAATTTGTATCAAATGGAATTTCTAAGTTTCCATTAAAAACTTCAAGTCAGTATACCTCCATAATTTTTTCCTCCTAACGCGCCCAATGTTTTTTTATAGTTGTTATATACTATACTGCTTTTGTGTGTATTTCTTATAAAGATGTGTTTTACTTCAATAGCCCCCAATCAATACAGTGTACCCGTCTTTACAAAAAACTTTTAGGACATGATTTTGCACTCGTTTGCATTTGCTGGTACTATGTACACCGTATGTAACTTCTTCCATATACCATCGTATATTTCTTATACAACTTTTCGGGCAGCTGACCACGCATTTAAAACCTACAATCTTTTTATTTTTGATAATCAATAAAAAAATTTTTGTTTCTATCATTTAGTAGTGACATCAGCAACGTTAAATTAAAAACGTTCATTTGAGAAGCCATAAAAAAATACTGCTTTTTTTTTTTTGTAATTGTCGAATACCCGCTTCTTAAATCATTCAGTATTCCTTCTTTTGTTTACTGCTCGAACAACCCATCTTTTATTATTAGATATTCCACAAGTATACCAAACAAATTATTTTCACACTTTTTATTTAAGAAATTCATTCCAAGTAAGGAAATACCTGTTCAGTGCCAGTAGTGTCCAGATTGCGTTCAGCTCTCCGAATTTATAGCAGNCAGGCAGCCGACGCCGTCTATTGTCGCTGGCTGCCGCAGACACCTATGTGCTTTGTGCATATGTGCCAACCCACATCGATTGCGATAAACACATCTCTAGACGTCATACCAAAAACAAGTACTTGTTACAATGGGGTGGTTCCTGTATTCGGCCACAAAATATCAAATTTATTTTATTATATTAGCCAAGGCTCATTACATATTTCTGTATAAGTTTTTTTTTTTTTTCTNTTTTCTAGGGAATTCCACACAGAAAATATGGAAAAATTTGTATATAAAACGTCAATGATCATTAAATTTGAAATCGAAAGTAACTCTGAAAATACACACATTAAACCATAACTTAATATATAACATCCTTAATATAAAAATAGATATAATAACTCATTAATATATGAACGAATTATTAACTGAAGAACGAAGCCTTAAAATGTATTTAATGTTGGAGACACTGACAATAAGTTGCAATAAAATAAATTTCATAGGAATTTTCTTAATTAAACAGTATTATAAAATAACAATTTAGCTGAAAAATTCACAAGGGTAAATAATACGATTGTAACAGTCAGACCCACCGCGCGGAGACCTATCAAAATGTATACCGAGACGATCAGCATCACCACAGAAACTGATTAAGGCATATCCATCCGCTAGTCTGTTCGTCCGTATGCAAAAAAATAGAAGCAAC
>JXPQ01015665.1:26877-40165 GCA_001014675.1 Ephydra gracilis
AAAAAAAAAAAATGGGTTTTAAGGGCTTACCCAAAATATTGATCGGATCTTTGCCTTTACTTTGAGTCAATTTTGGAACTAATATTATTCCATGAATTGTGTGTACCAAACGGATGGAGGGACTGGTAGACATACATGATCTTATAAGTTTCTGTGATAATGCTAATCAAATTGGTGTTTATTTTGTTAGGTCTCTTGACACCAACTCTCTGGCCGACTTCTACTATTTATTGCAAACTGAAGTTCCAGCGTTAAAGTAAGCCGTCGAACCACTCTAGATTCATGGTATATCTTTTAAGGATAAACATATTTTTGTATACAACGAGGAAGCATTTAGAACTCGCGGCTTCGCAAGCATTAGTGCAAAAGTGGTTAAATCCTCACCTTCAACTTGTCGTACAACAAAATTTATGCGTCAATACAAGGCAATTGGCCTAGAAAATTCTACTGCAACTTTAAGGGAGTGTTCAGGATATGCCACCGCTGGTTGAATATTTAAACTTCTGATTATTACATATATTATGAAAATGTGGACGTTGCTCTTCGGTCTAAACCAACTGTTGTATGCTTACTACTTTTTACGTCATCTTTAAATTCCTGTTCTGCGATCTATAAACTAATTGCCTCCTTCCGCCTTGTTATGTGCTGTAGGTAAAGCGTGCTACAAAATTTCTNCAAATTCCTGTTCTGGGATCTATAAATTAATTTCCTCTCCGCCTTGTTACGTGCTGTAGGTAAAGCGTGCTACAAAATTTCTAATTTCGCTGCTGTACCCTGCCCTGTTTACTCTACTACTAGTGCTCGGCAGAGGTGTAAAGCTTGGGATCCAGTGGGGGATCTTCATTAAAAAGAAAAGCCAGAATAATCCAATGCGGAGAATCTACGTTTTCTTGGGTTTATAAGCTAGTGCATAGTACTGTTTTTCCATTGTTGACTTTAGTTACCAGATTTTTCCAAAGACTTTCAAGACATCTTGTTGCTACACTTAGACAAATTCTCTTTAGCGCGGATTTCAAAAATTACTACAACTCCATTGATATGCTTCATGACATTACTCATGGAGGATATGTCAATAATTGTTGCTGGAATACCTTTCAATCCCTATTGCCATGATCTGCCGCTCCTTTTGGAAATTCAGCAGATTAGCTCATGCAATGATTTTACAGCTCCTTTCCAATTGAGAACTGAGTTACCGAATATTTGTCAATTTACTCGATTGCACATAATTTCAATTTCAATTCGACATTATCTTAATGTGCTCGTTTTATTGGCAAAAGTAATTATAAACAGCATAGCTGCTCTAAGAGTGTCGTGTATTCTGTCCGCACAAAAAGAGAAAGGAAATTTATGACAACATTTTTGAAAGTTTTTCGCACATTACTCACACATTTTCACATACTTCAACTTTATTTTGCTTGATTTATTCAAGGCTTCATCTTGTTGCTTTTTTTTGTTTTGTTTTGTTTTTTGTGAAAATAGTGAGCGTTTCTTTGTGCGCACAAATGGCAAAACTTTAAAAAATTAAATTGTGCATTGGGGTTAAGTTGTATTTATAACACAATACACACATGCACACATATATCCAACACACGCTAACGGCACACAATAATAACAAATTGCTCAAGCAGTTCTAAGCAAAAGCAAACATTTGCCTTGTGCCATATAAGAACCAGAGGAAGACAAGTAGGCAGGCTAGCAGGCAGGGAGCGGGGCACGCAAACAGGCAGTGAGGCAGTCAAGCAAGAGCTACATTGAAAAATACACATGCATTCCCAATGCGGTCAATTGTTGTTTGTACCATGTTCTACCGCAATGGCATTTTAAAATTTTCAAACCAAAACGAACAACGAGCCAGGCAAAATCCTCAACAAGAAATATAGGAAAAGAAGGGGGATGCTAAAAAAAGCAACGCCAACAAAGTTGCTAAACGAAAGTTTATGGCAGCAGCGCTGCTACACACATACACGCAGTAGAAGTGCACACTGCAGTGTAGCCTAGTTTGGCATATTATGCTCTCGATTTAGTTGTTTGCCACTTTTAACACCGACTTCAATGATATTAAGAGTTATGCCACTAACAAATAAGGTGACAAAATATTAAATGAAAACAACAACAAAACAAAAATAATTTTTTAAATAAACACAAATGTAAGCATCTATATAAACACAACCAAACAAGGAACATGAGCATAGCAGCCTCACCACAAAAGCACCAGCAACAGCGCTAACAGCAAAAAGTTCAAATGACTAAAAAGTCAAATGGTTAAATAGAAACAGAACAGTGTTAAGAGCATAAATATTGAAAGCCAATGCTCCTATGGGTACATTGTTTCGCTTTTTTCAGCGTCGTTTGCTGTTGTTTATGAATCCCTTTTTGCGTTGAGTCGCTTCTGTAAATAATAAGTGCCTATCGATTAAGAGCATGCGCTTGTGCCAATAACGAACACATGATCGCTAAGGCTGAAGAACTCAGCTCTCGAATGCTATTTTTGAGCAAATCCCCTTGGAAAAATTAACGCATTGTTTCGCAACGAAATTGGTAGGACGATTTTGTGAAGCATTGGAATTTCAAAACTGCCGGTGTCAGTTCAATGAAGCTATTATGAGCATAAAATACAGGGTTTTTCCAGATTAAGTTAAATTGTAAAAAAATTGTTAAATGTTCCAAGTTGTGCACAACGCTAGCACCTGGTTTTCTCTTCATTTCCAACGGGGAAAGCTGTATCACTCAAAAGCGTTGGTAATCGAAAGGAAGAAAATGTTTGTTTATGGTGGTTGGACATGGTTTTCACATTTCCTATGAAAAAATAACACATGAGTGCTGTAATAAGTGGGAAAAATTGGCATTTTGCTAGAATGAGTTTCTCTCGTTTGTCGCCATATTGTATACGTTTCTCTCGCAATTTGTGACCCAAATGTATTATATGTCGCAGTTAGTCTTTTGTGCAGTTCTTACCGCTTATAATACAACACACACAGACTGATCTCCATGTCATGAAAATTAGCTTTGAGGTAAGCATTGCTGACGCGTTGCCAGGGTTTATATATGTTGCTTGCTGTGTTGGCGCTAGGACGAATTCGATGAGAAACCCATTTTTTTAAGTACGCGCTTGGCCTTATATATAGCCTTAATGTTGGAGTCGTTCTCTGTACATTTTGACTATGTTAAATAGCTGGTTGAGTACTTAAATTTTTTTAAGAAGTTTCTTTCACCTTGTATTGAATTATTCATTCTCAAACTCTGATCGTGCTATGGTTTACTTTTCTTCTTTAAAAATATCATCTTCAATTTTAAACAAAGAGCATCGCTGCTGACACGTTTGCTTCACAAGAGCCTCATAAAAAAAATGCTACAAACTAAGATTACCTTCATCAGTTTTTTTCTTAGGATCCAAGACATTTCATTAAGCTTACCGAGAAAAAAAACAATTATTCTTTGGTAATGATAATGACACTCCTCTCCATGCGGTGTTGCCAAATGAAAGGATGAAGTCAAGCTAGTAGCGACATCACTAATTTTAATAGAAATTGTGTATGCTTCTAATGGTTGACATGTCTCTATTTTACAATGATACGCTCTGAGATACCTAAATTTATTTCTCGCTTTCAAATACTGTATGCCCAAGTTCCCTAGGAAACAGGCATATAAAAAGATACATAAAAATGCTAAACATGCATAATTATGTAATGTGGAGTACTTTATGTAGACGTATCCTTGTCAGTTAATGGTGGAGCACAAAAAGAAAATCAAATACATATCTACCTGCTAACATCCATTGCCCTATCTCGTGCAAAAACGAATCGTAGGAATCGCTTTACAAAAAATTTTTACTCAAAACCCGATGCACTAAATGGTTTTGGAGAAGATACAAAAAATACTTCAACGCATGGAAGGTTCACCGCTATGGACAGAATTAATTTAAAAAGTTCACGACATGATTCTCACTAATCGACTGATCGACAAATGAAAGTGCACGAAGCAGCAGAGGCCGTAGGTATTTCGATTATTAATATTTTACATGCTCAATTGGCGATAAAAAATGTTCGGCCGTTGGTTGCCGCAGTAGCTGTTGCGAATGTTAACTTCGTAGCAATGTTTCAAGCATTTCGATGCAAAGCCAAACGAATTTTTAATTCGAACTTTTATCAACAGAAGCTAAGCAACAATCAAAACAATCTGATCCAAAAAAGCGAAGGCACTCCCATTGGCTCGCAAGATCATGGCGAAGATTTGTCGGGATGCAAAAAGCGTCATCCTCCTAAATTTTTTAGAAAATTGAATCACTCTTGCATGTCTATTTGAAAAGATTACCAAATTTTGAATATTTTTGTGCCAGAAGATTTATGCTGTACATCCAAGAGAAACGTTGCAAGAAAGTTACAATAGTCGTTAAAATACTTAAAAATTTTTTATTATTGCAGTTCATTTGCCTTAAGTTATTCTATCAAAATAATCCTTCACCTACAATGAAGATTACAGATAAGCATTTCTTTGACAACGTATTCGAGAACTTCCTCAAACATAACTGCAATAGTCGGTAAAATACGACTAAAACATACGCATAAGCCCAAAATTTCCCCTTTCCATTTCATATGCTCTAAATAAGATCGAAATTCTCTTCCATCTTCAACACAACTTTAAAGATTTTTGGGAAACATTTCTTCAGGAACTTATAAGAGAACATATTGAACCGCACATTTTCGTCAATACAACACATTCCTGTAAAAACAAATCGTAAAAGGACATGAATATATAAATTTTCTGCAAATTAATAAAATTGTATTGTAAATAGAACAATTTAAATGAAACCAACCAATTTTTTAGATTTCAAATACTATACGTTCTTCCTGTTTAAGGGTTCGATTTTGTACTGTAAGTACACGCAGCATTAGGCCGATTAAGCCGATTTTTCGAGGTTTTTTTTTTTTGTGGAAAATCGAGCAACTATAAAAAACTTAATTTCATATACAAAAACTGGAAACCGTTATATAAAAGGAAGGTTTTGTAAGTTTTATGCTTATGCATATGTGGAAAATAATGAATTAAATTTTTTAGGGTTCTCTGATAGGTTTATTTAGAAACTAAGACTGGTAACGACAAAAATCTCGACGTGGTTCATGTTTAAGGGTTCGAGTTTGTACTGCAGGTACACGAAACATTAGAACGATTAAGCCGATTTTTCAAGTTATTTATTTTTTTTTTCTTTGTAGAAAATCGAGCAGCTATGAAAAACTTAATTTCGTGTACAGAAACCGGAAACCGTCATTTAAAGCACAGATTTTTGAATTTGAATTTTATGCTTATGGAGTCATGGAAAATAATGAATTAAATTTTTTAAGGGTTCACTATTAGGTTTACTTAGAAAAATAAAACTAGTAACGACAAAAAACTAGGCAATCAATGCTTTTAGAATGAATTTTTTCAGGTTCTTTGTATGGGAGCTACCCAATATTGTGAATCGATTTTAACCGCTCACATAATTTACCTCACTTTTAACAAATTTTATCCAATTAATAAATTTCACCGATCCATCTTAAAAACTTTTCAATTTACCTTCTTCATAGACAGACGACTATGGGTCATTCAAATTTATTACACTTCGCAAATAAAATTGGCAGAGTGTATATTAGTTGTGGTCATACGTATGTAACTCTCAGAACCATTGTTCGGGGACCTAACAAAGTATATACCGATGTTACCGATACATCACCACAAAAATTGATTTACGCATGTATAATTGTTCGTCGATAGACGCAAGGAAAAACAATTACTTGAGCTACATAAACAAAATTTTGTACACATATTCTATGGAAATTAGGTTGTTTGATTTATTAGAGTTCCAACCAGTATTTCGGTTAACTTCAGTACACGTTTAATGTCCGCATTGAGGCTTTATCGTGGACTACGCACAGTTATCATTTGAATGTGACGAAATTTCAGAATTAAGTGGACATACATACAATCAATGTGTGTTCCAAAAATTAGGTTCATTGGCTGACAGTCAGAGGCACCTCCAGTACACCTATGTAGTACCAATAGGCTTTTATGCCGAATAATGCGTAGTCAGCATTTTAATTCAAAAAAATTTCAATATTAAGTCAACGTAAATATGTAATAAACGTGTGTAGCAAAAATGGAACTGCCTTAATGTGACTCAGAGATTCCTCCTGTACACCTATGTAGGAACACTGGAGGCTTTACTGCAGCAACCTACACAGTTAATGCACAGTAGCCAAAAAACTGGCAAATTACAGCTTCTACTCGTGCACTTGGTTGACTAAAAATCAAAGGAAACAGCAGTACAGCTTTATAGCTGTATGATCGTTGATTACCATTTAAATTTTACGGAAATTCTGCATTGGGTGGATATATGCATAATCATTGTGAGTACTAAAAATAATAGTCATAGAAGGTATGAACTAGATGCCTATACGAGCTTAGTTCTCTTAATTCTCTTTTTAAAACAATTGTAGAAAATCGATGCCACAGTAGCAAAGTGTATAACGGAGTCGCACATGGCTGGTCAAAACCAATTCAATAACTTGTTGTGCCATTATGTGTTGAAATCCGTGATGCGGCATATATGCTCTTTGTGCTTTTGTTGTTATGATTGTCACAACGCAACCCGTTGTTTAGCTTCTAATTTATTGTAGACCGCATTCCTTGGATACTCGCTAGCATTTAATATCTTATTTATTGCACAGCGTCAGTGGATCTGAATGATGCCATCGATTAACTTGCTCTCCAAGCGCTAAGTTCGAATGCCTAGTCAATGCCAGTGTTGCGGTTTTGGCAATGGCGCATTGCTCACTTGGGTGCTATTTAATGGTTGCTATTGTTTGGATGTGCCGAGTGCTATTGTTGCAAGAGTATGCTACGTTAACCAGACGGCTGCAAGCGAATCCAGTTTTAGTTAGTTTTTATGTGCATAAAGTAACCAATGATGAACTTCGTTCCCCGAGGAAAACACGTAAGGAACTGGTGGCGAGCAAAGCACAAAGGCAAAACTAAAGCAAAAAGTGGGGTGAGTTATAGATTATTGTATGCCTACGGCATTTGTGTTATGCCCAAAGCACTTTAATTATAAATTTTGCATTAATTTTTCAAAGCATAGAAGATTAAATTCCATCTAACAATTCAATTGTAATGTTCTGTGGGGAATGTGTTTGCCGAACCCTGCGCTATGTAGTAAGACAGGGCCCACCCATTGAAACTCTGCGAAGTTAACGAGAGTTTTGAGTGCTGCTTGTGTCAAGAAGCGTTGGATTTCGTCCAGATTCACCAAGACTCTATTTCACATTTGACAAAAAACCATCGTCAGGTACATTGTTACTGAAAGCCTTTTGAAACGACCGTGTTAAAAGTTGGAATTTGATGTTCGTTAAGCGTGCCATGCAATCGTTATTCTGTGCAGAACACCGTAACTTACAGGTTTTTTAAGCTGACAAGCCAACAATGCCAACACGACCGACTTATCTTTCCACCAACCATAATTTTTTCCCTCCATCCCATGTTCTTTCCATTCGTCCGTGTGTCTGTCTTGCCGACAATATTTGCTTCCTTACGTCCGTCCGCACGTTTTTCCATTTGTCCGTTCTTCTGTCCGTCCGTCCTTCCCCGCATCTGTGCTTCTGATCTTCATCCATGCATATGTTTCTCAGTCTGCAGTTGATAAATTTATTAATTTATTATCATAAATATTGAAAATTAAGCTCTGAGCCAGGTAACATTTTTGAACGGATCAAATGGATCCATGACTTCCGGTACTTCCAAAATTTCTTTTACCATTGAAGAGTATGACTTTGAATGATTCAGTGCTGCCTTATTAGTAAAACAATGCCACGCATTTCTGCACTGCTTTGCTAGACGAGAGTGCCAGGAACTTACTGAAAACTCAAATCTCATGATAACTTGATAAATTTTTAAGCTAGAATAATGAAATGCCGATCCTACTTTTTAAAAGTTGCTAATATTTATTGATTAATCAAATCAGTCCATTACTTTCTGTATCATGCTAATGTCTCTTACCATCATATTAGTAAGCAATGCCAGGTTGATATGAACTCCTTCCCTACACCGAAATTCCTCGAATTTTCTAAACAGACTCATAGTGTCATGCAATATATCCAAACTTTTTGTCTTCTATGTGAAGCTTTTTTAAATAATTTTAAATCACTGACTATCCAAATACGGACTCAATCGGTCATATATTTTGTATAACTCCAAAACAAATTCGTAGCCAGCGAAATAAAATAGGCAAAGTGTATATAAATTTTGGTTATGCGTTTGTAACATTCAGAATGAGTGTTCAGTGGCGATATATATACCGATGTAAACAACATCACCAAAGGAATTGAGCTATCCATATCTGACCGTCCATTGACAAAAACTCTTAAAAAGAACTTCAGCTAGATTAACAAAATTTGTTGTGCATATAACATGGAGTTAGTGTAAACATCGAATTTCTTTAAGACGCGCCGAATATTTGAATACGTCTACTGCAGAGAAAATAATTGTTGCTTTTTAATGAAATTTTGTAATTAGCTGGCAAATTATAAAATTTAAAATAGTCAGGATTGACTAATAATCAGACGTACCTCCAGTACATCTATAATGTACCCACAAAGGCTTGGTGCAGAATTACCCAGAGTATTCGTATAAATTTAATCAAATTTCAGTATTAAGTTGCCATAAATATAAACGATGTGTGGACCATGATTTGATGAATATCAAAGGTACCTGCAGTGCAAAATGAGTCCAAAGATGGGTTTTAAGCAATGTTTACCACAATTAACTTCTAATTCTATTAAATTCAATGAAATGTCGTAACTGAGTTGAAATGAAAATGCGTCTTTTTTAAATTTAAATAATTGGATGAAAATCAGAGAAATTGAGTTCTAAGCAAGATTACCTACGATTAAATTTAATAACAAAAAAATTGTATGTTTGGTATGGAGTCCGAAAATTGGGGTTTTTTTTATTAAAAATAAAAAATTTGATTGAAAACTTTCACATCTTGAATTTTCCTTTTGAAGAACTACGAAGCAGCGGCCAAAACCGACTCTGACTTTCTAACTTCCTTTTAATTATATTTTTTTGTTGTGAATATTTAGAACAGGTATGACGTCGTCGGTTGTGAACTTCGTTTAAACCTTATTCTGACAATTTGTAATAAGTAAACATTATTGTAGAGCTTAACCTCTAAATACGTATGAAACATACAAAAACCCACTGCCGTGAAGATATTGATTTCGAAATTGTTAATATATATTTTTTTCATATTTCAAAAAATCAAGTTAATTGGTTACTACCGGTCTAAGCTAATTCATATCGCTTTATAATTAAATAAAAATATATGTATTCTGAATTCACTTTATAGTAATTTTCACTTAATAATAAAGTTTGTACAATTTAAGTGAAAACTTTTTGAAATTCAGCAGTTAAGCCTCCATTGGGACCAACAAGGTGTATTAAAGGTATCTCTGGTTTTCGTCCAGTCAAGTGTATTTTGGTTACACAAATTGATTATAATTATGTTGACTGTATAGTGAGATTTCGTTAAATTTAAATGATATGGGGAAATTCAGCATAAAGCCTCTTTTGGGACTTTTTAAGTGCGCTGGAGGTACCTCTGATTTTTATGCAATCATGTCCATTTTTTAACACGAGTAAATTTCTTTATTATACGCTTCATTTCGCATCATTGGAAAATATTAATTCGGACGCCTGCACTAGACGTAAGCCCTTAACTTTTAATAAATAGGTATAATGGAGGTACTCGAAATACTTGTTGGATCTTTATTATGTTTTGATCTAACATTTTTCCAAAGAATATGTGTTGCAAATTTTTAATAATACTTTAATTAATAAAACGCCTACGGTGATGCTGATCATATTGGCATGCATTGCAATAGGTCTCTTTAAACTGATTCTGGATCTTAAAAATAAATGATAAAAAAATAATTTTCACTTTGGCAATTTCATTGGAGAAGTGTATAAAAATTAACTTTTCAAATATATGATACAAGCTATTCGACGAAATGTGGCTGCTTTGCTGGCGCCTCAAAGTATGCAACATTTTTTAAACTCGTATATCAGCGTGAAGAAAACCGCATTTTTGATAAGATGGAATAATAAAATAGTTGCTAAGTGTTAAAAAATTGACACTGCATATGAAATGATTTTCTGAATTTACTTTTTTATAAATCTTCGTTGAAAGCAACAACATCAAGAGGGAAAGCAACTCAGAGCGAATGAAAAATGCATAAATCGAATGAGAACGCAATTTGGCATTCGAATCCTTTGTTTTCTTTCAGATTTAATTTAAAACTTCCTTTTCATTTTTGTGCACGGACTTTTACTTACATCAAATGTGGATGCGCGAAAAACAAATTATGTGCTTCGTTAAATATTCAAACAAATGGTGAAATTTTATAACATTTATTTTTGTTCAACTTTTTTGCTGAAATTTTCACATGAGTGTTGCAGCATGTGCACAAGTGTGAGTGTATTAATACATAATCTTTCAGTAAAATTCAACTTTTGTTAACACATGTATAAAGTAAAATACACATGCAAATCTAAAAGCAAAAAATATAATAAAACCAACAAGCGCTTGAGAAAAAAAAAAAAATTATCAGCTCAGGCAAAAGCAGCAAGTGCTGGTTAAACAGCGATAGCAATGAAATTGCGCAAAAAAGAGCAAACGAACGCATTGCAAAAAGCAAGCAACCAAAAACACTCTTCGCTAGCAACATCATCAACAAACAGCGCCTTAATACAATTACAAACACAAAAACAACCAAGCGCTGTGCATACAAAAAGCACCTGCTGGGATAAGCTAAATGCAGCAACAACACCAGCAAGAACAACAAAACATGTAAACATATACAAAACAAAAGCATAAACATGACGAATGACAAGAATGGCGACAACGAGCATGATGACAATGCCTATTAAGGTAACTAGTCTCTGTCATCATGAGCGTCGTCGTCATTGTGGCTGGCGTCAACGGCAAAGCAGTCATCCACAGTAGCAGCGCATCATTGCGAACGACATCATCATCAACGGCAACGTCGCGAATGTCGATTAGCATTTGTTAGTATTATTGTGTTCCCTTTTGAAGTCGATTGCACTTTCAAATGATTGGCGAAACCTTGATATTTTTGCTGGTAATGTCATTTCGTTACTGAAGCTTCAATCACTTCTTTGGTTTCATTTTATTACAGCTTATGCGTTTGCACTCTTTGGTAACTCCAATTGACTGAGCGGCATGCTAAGCACAACATTATTAGCAGTTTTTTATTACAGAAACATGAGTATCCACTTGTACTAAGAGCAACAACGCAACCAACTTTCATTCCCTTAAAGCTCGGCACGTCCAAAAGTGCGCGAATTTAATGCTCATCATCGATGTTGTAGACGCTGGCTACCTGTACTGCTGCCAAAACAGTCTTCGGTATGTGCTTATATTCTTTTAATGAAGACTACTTATTTAAGCATGTCGCTGCTATATTGACTAATGCCATGGAATGCCATTATGATGGTGCTGCCAATAAAATTACAGATCTCTTGAAAAAGTCAGTCAGTCATTACCGACGAAGCTCAGTAACGCTCCAAACGCAGTGTTTTTGAAAGCATCCAGTCCTGGCAATTAAACAGTATTTCATGCTTTTAAATAAACTTAAATATTCAGTAAAGTCCCCCTAACCAGCAAGACACCGAAAACGGAATTCCAATTTATGAAATTCATGCATAGATCAAAATCTAAAATAACTATAAAATATATTTCCTTGGCGGTTATTTCCGCATCATTTGACGAAATACGCTCTCTTGAAACAGATTGAAGTTCCAACGAGCCAAATCGAGTAAATACTGGAGCGCTCCAACCATTCGAACTTAAATTAATGAATTTTAGCGATTGTTCTTGTGATGCGATGTATTATTTGATGAAAAACGTTTTTTTTCTGCGCAAACCCAGTATTTATCACTTGAGTAGATTGAAACCTTTAAATGTACACATTTATAACTTTTAAAATTTCACTGTGATATTTACAAATAAAAAATACACTGCATGGGACAAAAAAAAGACTGATGAGCAGACTATGCGAAACTTACGTTTATGCAACCAATAAAACTGGCAAACTGTATATTAGTTTCGATCATACGTTTGTAATACCTATGAAAATGCAAATCAATATGAACAGCATCAATATAGGAAATGATTTGGCCTCCTGTCCTTCCGTCCATCCGTCTATTCGCCAGTCCATTCGTCCGTCTATCCATCCGTACGTCCATCCGTCCATCCGTCCGTCCATCAATCCGTCTATCCATCCGTCTGTCCATCAATCCGTCTATCCATTCCTTCGTTCGTCCAAAAAGTAGAAAGAAGCGCTTGAGCTAGAACAACATTGTTACACAAATTCTATGGACAAAATTTACATCGTATTTTGAATTTAATTAAGAGCTTAGCCATATTTCATGTACCTCCAGTACTCCTACATATTTATGCAAAATTCTGGCCTTAAGCCTGCAGCCATAAGAATTGATATTTTTTAATGATTTTTGGAAATTAAGGGGGTAATGAAAGCATCTATTCGTGTTCTAAAACAGCGCATGATCGAATTAAAAAAGTGGCTTTAATGCTGAATAATGCACAGTTACCATTTTAACTATACAAAATTTCAGTAGTGAATGAAAATAAATATAATCAATGTGTGTGCCAAACATTGGATTGATTGAATGAAAATTAGAGGTGTCTCCAATAGACCTGTATGGTCCTACTTGGAACCTTACAGCTAAATACTGTATGGTTCACATTACAAGTTAACGAAATTTCAGTATTCAGTAAGATGGACTAGAATGGATAAAAGCATATCTTTTTTCTACGAATTCTAGGAAATTTCATCATACAATAGACATAATTATAATCAATTTGTGTACCCAATTTAGTCTTGATTGCATGAAAATCAGCAGTACCTGCAGTACGCCTATGTGACGCTACTAAGAGCCTTACTGCTTAATCACACATAGTTTGTAATTGAATTTTACGTAATTCCAGTATTAACGGAACATATTAATCTAATGGAACTAATTAATATAAGTACCATTTATTCATTGAAATCGTACACCTGTGTGGTCCACAGAAAGGGGTTAACAAAATTTGCCATAGTTTACGAAATTAATACAGAATAGTTTAAAATTCTATATATATTTTTTTTAAACTAAGTGTAAACTGTTAGCTTAAGCCAACTTTAGCCTTTTTACTTTTTTTTTTTTTTTTTGTTTT
>JXPQ01015770.1:10771-23703 GCA_001014675.1 Ephydra gracilis
AATAGATCATGTGAGAAGCATATGGTCGACAATGCGTTTAAGAGGAGCATTTCAAGGACGATGGCCGCAACACGCCGACGGACACAACAGAGTTAATTACCAGGAAGATAAGAAAAGTAGTAACTAGCGACAGCCATTTGTACATTAAATGTATTGCCAATTTTCCACAATAAACGTTAAATTTTTTAAAGTAACCGCTTGAACTTAGTTATATAAGATTTCGAATTTTGAAGTACTGACAACATGGGTACGATCACACTTGATCGCACAAATCCAATGTGTCCTCCTGGGTTAAGAGTTATCTGAAGAGATTAATGCTTTCTCAACTATGGCCCAAGTAAGAAATCTTGGGGCATTTCCCCTTATATTGTTCATAAAAGATCTGACAACTGTTGTGCAATTTTTGCCAGTTTTACTTCATGCTGACAAGACTAAGCTGATAACAATTAATATTACTGATTCGAGCATACAGCTCGAAATAGTTTTGTTATGAAATGGGGAAATTTTACGCGGCAAATCGCATTTAAATCTCACTTGTGCGACCCATTCCTAAATATGGCGCCATAAAATAGAATTTACAATTAAATGCATATGCTGACAAAATCGTGGATATCCAAATATTGTTGTCTTATATTACTCTCACTCATTGAAATCTCACTCACTAGAGAAGTGAACAGCTTTCACTTGTTGGAACAGATTTCAATGGTTGTATCTAGTAGATGTTTAAGACACTATGTTCTTGTATATCTGCCGCTTGCCAGCTGCAATAATGAAATATTTGACAACTTCAGGGTATTAAGATTTTCAATGACAGCTTCCACGCTATTACCAATTATATGTCTACTAATATAAAAATAATTGCTTAATTATAGTTGTTTAATTATTTTTGTATTATTTTCCAAATGACTCTTAATACCAAAGTAAAAATTTATTGTTCATTACACTAAACAGAAAAACATAAATAAAGATAGTACGCAATATTCCAGCATAATAAATATTTATATATATATTTCAGAAATCCAGTTTCACAAAATTTGATGCATTACAAAAACAAAATTTGATTCATGTACGTTCAAGTGATGGCGGTAAAGCTAAAGAAAAATTCAGTGTGAGCAATAAGCATTTATTAACCCATACATTTACCATGACTCTCATATTTGTAATACAACCGATAGTGATATAACAATCCTTATGATGTACCGCATGAGCATAACAACTCAATCCATAATATAACATCAATTTATGCCTTGTTTACTTTTCTTTATATTCATGAAATATACTTTAATTAGAATCCCCAGGGTGAAAGTCAAAGTAATTGCCGCCTGTGTTGTAAACCCGTATATAAAATGGAAGAAATAAAAGCTGAAAAGTCAAATTTTCACAAAAACTGTTTCCGGTGCGTTGAATGCAACAAACAGCTAAAGTAAGTGAATTGAATAAAAAAGTCTTTCTTTTTTGGTTATGTTAATTCTTGATAATCGAAAATCATTTTATAAGATTCACTGCCGGGCTTCAATTGAATTTGAAATTGTTGTGTAACAAGGAGTTTGTAATTAATTTTGCATTAAAAATTGTTTCAATGGTGAGAAACCATTTTCAACGTTAGAAAAGTGTTATGTTAACGTGGCATGAACGTTTTAGAATTAATCGTGAATCCTTGAACGAAAAAGAGAGCAATTATCAGTTTGAATGTACTACAACGGTGTTACGTATCATGAATTCCTACAATGCCAGATCCTGGGTAAAAAGTATTATATATACGTTATGAGACGTGTGCGTGAAGCATTCCGTTTAAAATGACAGAATTTTAGGCAATCTAGTGGCTCTTGCACCTCGATAATTCCGTTGTTATCCATGAAGATTTGGCTAAAAACGAAACGAATACCATCGAACAACCATCCAATTTACTTGATTTGGCTTTCTATGACTTTCCTATTCAGTAAAATTAAGAAACCGCCCCGCGGAACGCGTTTCAACACCTGAGATGAGGTCATGGAAAAATCGAAGATGGTTCTGTTGACAATACCGAAGCGCATTTAAAAAATCTATAGATGATTCGAATGTCCTTAAGACTCTGAAGATTTTCGCCTTGATCGGTTATGATCATCTACCCCATTTCGTTCATACTCCGCAATTCGGTCTATCAATATGATCTGTGTGAACAAATTGAAAAGAACTTATTATATGTTCTTATATGTCCATCCTATTCTAATACATTAATACCAAGTAATTTTTTTTAATCAACATAACCCTTGACAAAGCCGTAGCTTCTTTAATAATTAATACGTAATTAGTTTCGCCACAAAATTATCAAATTGCAATTTCTAATATTAAATTTGAGAACTGGAAGGCAATTAAAATGTATAACTGAAATTTCTCAGCTTCTTTTTGGTTTGGTCATATGTTTGTCATACCCAGAATAACTGTATGAAATTCTTCTTCTTAAGCCGGTCCAGAACGAACGCGTTAACTAAGCTTAATAAGATTTTGTATATAAACTCTACGCAAAGCAGTTAAAACGAAATTTGAATTTATTGCTGATCCGAACCATATTCCGGGCAACTCTTGTGAACGTATATTTCTGAAATTTCAATTTTATTGCAAGTTAGCTTCAATAAGTACTTAAATTAAGCTGAATATGCCGAATTAGCCACAAATACCAACAATATGCTCGATGAAAGCTAATTGCAATTATGGACCGAAGCTTTGGAAAAACCTATACGTCAAACTATGGCTGATCGGTATAATAGGTACAAGTGATTTAAAATCATGTGATTAAAAATAAAGTATCCAGCACAAAAATAGGGTTTTTGGATTAAAGCTGGACATATACGCGTATAATCAATTTCAATGAGACGTAACATTATTTGTCTGAATTGACATAAGAATTCTCTTTTCATCATTTTGAATTTCATACAACAAATTATTATCGTTATAATTTGACAAAATGTGAACTGATATCTGAGAAATATAAGAAATATGATGTTTAGCAAAAACTGAAGAAACTTGCTTCTTGCTTCTATTCATAGGTCTTTTATTTCATACAGTATTTATGAAACACGATTAATGCTTTACTGATAATATTAAATATCATTTTCTGGCATGGCTCTGACGTAATTTTGGAGACTTTAATGTGCTTTTTAAGAACTAGTCATATTTATTTTAAAGTTTTTCATGGTTTAATTAGATATTACTAGATTTTAATCTGCATATTCCTCCAACTCGTAGTGGTTTTGCTTTGCATAATTTTTAGGTCGTTTCGGTATACGCACTACATATTGATGGCAAAAAGAGTCTGCTTCCCTAACGTTCTTTTTATCGTTAAGGATCTTGCTAACGGATATAAAAGAGGACTCCACCCTACGCGAACTTTTAGTTCTGTTCCAATAGATAGTCAATGAGCGCTGTCTGGGTTTATTGTGATTGGCAATAGTAGTTGGGTGTGGAGCAATCCCAAGCTCCAACATTTCTTGTCTACCACAATCAAAAATAACTTTAAAGACTCAAATGGAAATAAGACGATATTAGTCCTGACTGCGTACGTCGAATAGCTCATAACATCGATAGCTTATAACGGAGTTCAAACGACACCAATGTAATATATATTACTTAAATACGGAATTGGCTGAACTGATATTTCATTTTCGTTTAGGAAATCTGAGCGATCTTACTCAGCAGGAAACTCGTATTTCATATTTAAAATGAAATGAACTTGAAAATATTGTTATTTCTGAGGTATTCGTATTTATCAGGCGTTATACATGGATTTACAATAAACAGAGAAAATTTGTGAATATGTCATTACGCATGAAATCCCGTAAAAAATTAAAATGAAAAGCTATTATTTTTCAGAGTTAGTAAACCAAAATTGGACTAGTCACATTTACACATAAGTTGTTTTCTTAAACACGACGATTGTTATGTTAAGAGTTTCTCCTTTTATATAACTGTAGGTGATCCAAAAAATATTTATGAATTCCTTAGACGCTTTGTTCTTCAAACTATGTCCGGCAATTTATATCTTTTCATAAACCAAGAAAGAAATACTTATTATACGACTTAGCCATGTTTCTATCCTGTACAAATTTTTCCATATAGAGTTGACACATATCAGAGTCATGAGGGCAAGCTATATTGCATAGTGCACTTCAAATTAATTTTTGCCCCAAAAATCTCGAATGATATTGAAGATCAGCCTAGAAAACACGAACTGATAATAAGAGAGAATCAACCTGAAGAACTACCTCCAGACGTTGTGCGAGGTAAATTAAAGAGGAAGATTCTACCACAAGAATGAGATTAATTCATTATTGTACGGCCATTTACAAATATTTTAGCTTCAAGCAAACCCGATCTTGGATTGGAAGAGCTTCAGCAACTGAATGTTCGCTCCAGGTTCCATATATTCGAGAATGGAACTTCGACGGTTGAGACTCAATTACATGATGATCGACAAAATGTACGGGACACCAGTGCTAAACGTACTTCTTCAATAATTATGAAATTGGCCAAACTTAAGCAAAATGGGTGTTTTGTGGGTGAAGATACGAGCAGGTTCGAAAGCGCAGATTTAACAAATTCTGATGAACATGATACAGATGAAAGCTCTGATATTGATGATAAGGACATTGATTTAGTACGTTCAAGAAAACGTACTCAGAGAGAGCTCCCAATTGGTTTGGGTGATGCAATGTTTGACATAAAATCGAAGTTTGAAAGTGGACACATTTTGACAAAAGAAGAGCGCCGAGAAGAGCGGAAGCAGGAAATTCAAAATATAAGATCACGGCTTTTTTTAGGAAAACAAGCTAGAATTAAGGAAATGTATCAACAAGCTGTTGCGGAATCGGAGCATGGTATGTATAAGTAAATGAGTTTTGATATTGTTGCCATGCCACGAAACGTAAAATTTGTGGAAATTGTCACAGTCCCAAACTTTTATACTTCTAGGAATTGTCTCCGCTGGGAAAAAGGCAGACCTTGATATAGGGTGTGCCGCAAGTTCGCTAAAGGAGCGTTTCGAAAAAGGAAGCATATTCGATGAGAGTAGCTCCAAGGAATATCTTGATAGGCCAAGGAATGGAATTGCTGAAGATGCCGACGTTTTCGACTCGGGTAAAGTACTTTTGTTATTTCGGAAAATGCTGAGTATGTTTTTTCGCTAATAATTTAAGGAATTAGCAAAAAATCTAGAAGTATTTTTATGGAACTTGACGCTAATGTTGCAGCATCAAAAAATCAAACTGATACTGGTATAAAATTAAAAAGGGATATGAAATATACATCAAGGCAGTTAAATAGTGAAACTGAATTAGAGGTATATACTATAAGGTTCACTGCATTAAAATAAAAAGAAACATGATCAAACATTCTAGGATCATCACATTGATGTCATTAAATACGATGAAAAACCTGTTGACGTTGAAATACAAACTTCAGAAATAAGTAAAAAGTTCAAGTTTTTTGAAACGTATCGACCAGTTGAATGCAAAAAGAAGCAATTCCGCATAACCCCTCCAAGAGATGGCGTTGTGAAACTTCCATCAACAGATTCTGATGAAGAAAATAGTGAAAATCATCATTCTAAGATAGACAACGTCTTAGAAAAATCTCAAACAACTTCGATGATGCTTAATAAATTTCGACAGATGGAAAATGAATCGCATAAGGAGCAAATTACTACTGCAACACCACGTCCTCTGAAGTGTTTTACACCACCACCAGATCTGGGACAACGGTTTTATAGCGATCATGATAGTGATTTTGATTCTGATGATGATGATGATGATGAGGCAGAGGACGAAGACGACGAAGATTGCGGAACAAAGTTTTATGAAAATGATACAGCTTTAAAAGAGGTTGTAATCATTAACTAAATTACGCTTAATCTATTACATTTTTTTGGTTTTTTCAATTTTTCCTAAAAGGCGCAACTTGCTGCACGTGCAAGGATATTGAGAGCTAAATTTGAAAAATGGGAAGCAAATGAGGTTAAAAAAGAAATAACAGCATCGAATTGCGTTTTACATGGAGACAATAACGAAACATCAATTGAAAGCACTAAGGCGTATGTTATCGTACTACAAAGATAAATTTTCCTATTAATTCAACCTTATTTCCAGTTTGCGTGAGCGGTTTGAAAATATAGGTAGAAGCGAAAAAAATCTTCCAGTCCGCACCAAACACCAAGTTAACCGCTTTGTTGTAAGTTCATTCGTTTATTTATGTCCTTGAAGAGAATGTTTTTAAATCTTTTTTTACTCTTCTTTTAGTAACTTTCACTTTAAAAATTCTGGTGTACGGAAGATACTCCCTTTAATGGATTGATAATGAATACATTTTATTAACATTGATTTCGATTTATTCAATTTATCAAAACTGTTACAAATTCAATTAAATAGTAATTCACCATTTTCAAATTGTTGTCAATCGTAATAAAATATTTGTTATATGAAAATAAAGGATGAGTGGGCTTAACGATTTTTTATAAAAAGGCTTTGGCCTTTTCGGGAGCTCATGCTTCACCATAATCATCTGGGCTCTGGGATAGCTATTCCACCACACGAATACATTTATCACGTTGGATTACGAGATTTCATTCGATAAATGACTTAGGTCAGACATAAACCAAAAAATACATAAAAAGTAATTGTTAGTAATTATTTTGAATAGTTCTAAATGTTACTACTAATTTCATTTTCAGGTGTACAATGTGCCGCCAGAATTAATTGAATGGTGTTAAGGTTACGCTGTTCTACTAAAAAACTCTTTTGCGTGAAAAAAAAGGTTTAGATACATTTTGTGTGCTTAAAGCGATGTTTTTTTTCGTACACGTTCTGCAAGTCCATTGGCAGTATAAAAGAGGATAGTAAAACAATTTCATTTAGTGGATTTTTTGGCATTCTTTGCATCATTCGCCGTGTTTTATGGCGTAGTTCTGGGCTAACATTTCAATTGGCATATTTGGTGGAATATTGGACTTCCTTAGAACTTCTGCAAAGCTCCAACTTAACATTGGGTGCTTGTTCGTTGTTGTGAAGTGAAGAGTTAAAGACATTTAATTTTAATTTTAAAACGTTTTAATGTATCGCAAAGCGTTTGGAGTTTCCTGGATTCCCTTCAAAATTAATTACGCTTTACGGTAGCAGCTTTTAGATAGATGGTTACGACAATAATTTTTTGTGTACCTTTAAACTTTCTCAGACACTACGCTTTATTAAGGTGATAATTTTGACAGCTTCCACTTTGTGAGATTCCTTTCGTGAGTCTTGGATATTCAATTTATTGTGCCGTGTATGTGAGTTTGTTGATTGAATGAAGCTTAAGCTGAAATCATGTCATTGTAAATCTGTATTGTAGACACATCTACATGAAAAATTTGACTGCAGTGCTTTAAAGTTTTTCTATATATGTGGAAGCGTGAATATTTAACAAACCAAGTTAAAAAACTTTTTCTCTTACTTTGAATGAATATCTTTTTGTTGTCTTCATTATGATAGTGTTTGGGAAAATCTCTTTAACATGCACTTGTATATTTTTAAAGTTAAACGAGTCAAAAATTGTGAACTCCTTTATTTTTAACATTTGCTACAATATTTTATAATACTTTCAGTTGGATAATCCACATCTAATGAGGAGGTTTCTAATAACTACCACTGAAGTATATTTACAATGGTTTTATAACAATATTAATATGCGATGATGCAATAGTCGAACTACATACCCACCAGTCACGAATTCTTCAAATCGTTCAGTAATTTGGTTTATTCATTTATCTATAATACTATAGTTCCATAGTAACGGAATAGAATAAACCAAATTCGTGTTTAAATTCTTTTAAGCCCAGGTATAGACCTTCCAGTAAGCAATATGCCCTTGTTTTATCTCTTCAATCTAATTCATAGCAAACAATTTTTAAAACCATAATTAAATTATTTATGATTTTCGTGTTTTAGGCATAGGGTTGTACTGCAGATACTTATTTCAAGTACCCCCAATTTTCAAAATTTTTCGAGAGGTAAATAAATTGATTGGGGATTGAATGTATACATTTTTAAAAGGATGTAAAGGAAAATTTAATTATATCACAGAATCAGAAATTCATCTTTAAATTAGAAAATACTATGAAATAAAATTTTATAGTAAATTCTTTAGTAGTTGGTCTATGAGAGGTACCTGAAGTAATGGATCAATTTTTCCAACTTGTAGTAGTATGAATGGCAAACACCTGAAAATTGTTTATTACCAAATCACATTAAATTGCCATGAAATAAAGAAAGTGATAATTTAAGTGAAATCTGAAATTTATGCTGATATTCGAAGTTATTGAGTGATTGCGTTCAAACTCGCGAATTTAATGGAATCATCTAAACATTGTAGCATTCCCAAATTTCAATATGTTCTTATCAAAAACCTGGACATTGTACTCATTTAAGTGAAAGCGGGGAATAACGTCGATAGGACGAACTCGAAATTGGAGAATATTATGGCTTCAAGGTAAAAACATCTGTTTTCTAAATTACATTAATATCTAAATTAAGTTGATTTTTCAACTACGAGATTTACCTATTGAACCAATTTGATTTACTTAATTAATCTCCAATTAATTTATTGTCCAGATTGTAATTAGCCACGTTCCAAGATGTGTCTGATTAACCCATATGGACGTTAGGAACTAGCATGCATACCCATAAGATTTTAATTAGCTTGAGTATATCGATATTGCCGTTAAATTTCGTGTTTCTTTTGATTTCGCCAGATGCACCCCATGCCATTAGAGCAGTAAGGACCATACAGCTTACGTAGCTCTTTCCTCTCGAGAACACCCTGGCCTTTTTCAATTATTCAATGATTAAGGCCACGTGCTTTGAGAGGAAAACACATTAAAGAGTTGCCACTTCATTGGAGGGCGAAGAAAAAGGCCTAGATTCCAGCAGGTCTATTTACGGAATAGTTTGATTGATATTCTTTAGATAACGCGTCAAGTTATCCCATTTTAGAGCATCAAAATGTTCAAGTAATATTTTTGTCACCTAATACTACTTCCTTGTTTCAACAATTACATCAAGTTATAATTACTACATATAGGCTTTATTATATTCAACGAGCATTACAACACATTCTAGATGCAGCAGAGAAGGACAACCTTACGATCGTTGATAAATGGATAAATATTCTATTTTGCATTGCATATTACATATACTTAAATGGCCAAAGCAAAGTTAAGGGTATCAACATTTAATTCCTGCTGGAAATAACTTTGGCCAGAATGTTTCATGAGTGATACCTCAGTGCACCAAACATCAATGGAGACATCTTTCGATGAATTAATTATAGATAAACCTGATTGTCTGATAGAATTTATTATAGATGACGACAAAACTGAGAACCATTATAACGATAACGACGAGGAGACCGAAATAAGTCAACTAACTGCTAGTTTAATTGGGGACAGCCTAACATTTGGTGAAAGTAAGGAGAGTCATTTCTTAATAAATTATCCTAATATGGAACGTGCCCTGAGATTCGAACGAGATATTAATAATTGTATTGGTGGGTATAAAGAGTTATATAACGGACTTAAAAAAACAAAAGTTCAACTTTCTATAAAAGAATTTTTAATAAAGAAGTCGATGGGAAAGCAGTCCTTCAGTTCAAAACTCTATTACCGGACGAAGGTCACCGTGAATTTGATTAATTAAATGGATATCTCGAGTGATGATACTGACTTTACTCCATTTCAACGCAAACAATTGCGCTGGCGATTATGTACCTATGTAGATATTTTCTTTATTTCTATTCTAATTTTTCTTTTGTTAGTTCTAGATTAACAGATTTCTTTTCTTATTTTATTATTATATTATTATAAAAAAAGTGTTGGGTGTACATAAGTCAGTATGCGCTTCGTTGCAATCAACATAAACAGCAAACGAAAAATTATAAATTTGCGGTTTTACTAAGTGAAATTTTGATATAGTATTGTTTCTAAAGTGAAATGTTATAGCAAATAACTATTTGTTTGTTGTAGAAAAGCACAAACGGAGCAATATATTAGCTTGTTATTTTATTATTATAGTATTATGATCATAGTATTATAAATTAATGAACAATAACCCACTTTTTCAACAACATGATTGTACCGAAAGAAGCTTTTAATATAAAGCAATTATAACAATTTTTCAAGAAACTAAATTAAGTTTCATTTATGGAATTTCCTTAATTCTAAACGAATTTAAGAAATTCCCAAAATTTTCATGAAAATACGCTGAATTGATGTACAGTTGTTCAATTTATAAAAAACACGATTCGTATTTCTAATTTAATGATTCCATTCCTGCATTGACTATTTTATATTACTTACTTTTTGTCCGCTGCAATTTGATTTAACGATTTCAGGGAAGAAGAGAAACTAAACACAATACATATGTACAAAATATAAAATTATTTGTTTTGGTGTATTGCTTTCTTTTCTTTAATTGATGTTGCATATATATAAAAACAATTTCATTCTTTTTAAGTGTCATTATGATTACACCTAAGAAAAAGGTTAAAGATTTTGATGTTTAAGTATTTATGTCTCATGCAAAATTTTTACAAGATTACCTCAATAATTGTTAAAAATTTTTATAAGCTTATGGGCTTATCAGTTGAATGTAATGTTAAAATATGAGATAATTGCAAAACTCTTCTGTATTTCAGAACTAATATAACCAAAAACAAAAAAAAATAAAATAATTGTTATGGAGTGAAGGCAAGGATTATAAAAAGATTTATTTTAAAATTACGTGTCCCATAAATGAAAGAATGGTATTACATGAATAAGAAAAACAAATGTTAGATTTTATTGTTGATACTTTCATTTAACAAATACTTTTTTTTAGTTCATTAGTTTCGGGAATGATGACAAAAAATGGATTGTCTTTGCATATCCCTGTGATTTCAATTAAACTGAATAAATGATTTCAATTAAACTGAATAAATGATTAAAATGTTTTATTGTTATGTGCGCTTTTGTAATAATTTCTTTACATACAAATTATTTTTTGTCTTACTGGTTAGAAGTTTTACTGCGTTTGAAAAATGCTCAGAGTATCAGAGTAAAGCTAACGAATTGGTTAAACAAGCTTTTGACGGTAAAATATGCAATATACCACTAAACCTTACACCGGTAGTGCAACCGATGGACCAATGCTATTTGTGTCATGAAACTGTGTTTTTCCAAGGATTTATTATGCACATTTTTCAACTAAAAGTTTGGATGGAATCTGATGCTGAGAGAATCTTAAATATCTCGCAGAAAGGCGGTTAAACAAGTCAAGACTAGCGTGTGTTTGTGAATGTAAATAATAAATATTATTTTATTCGTCATTTTAAATAAATACTTTTAATATTATTTAAATAAAATTATAGCAGGAGTATAAATAAGTTTTTGAGGATTTGAAAACAGACGCCCCTACCATTCTATATTTTATTGTTTCATGTGGCAACACCGCCTTTTTATAATGAAATACCTATGAATGTTTTTTCGGTATCTCTCACATTTAAGGTGCTTCGAAAAATGGAAATTTACTTCATTACTTCAATATGAATACAAAAGCTGTCATGGGTGGTACAAGTGGCATGCACAGTTTGAAAGTGGCAATTTTGATTTGAAATTAGGGGAAAGCCTCGATTGAGATCCATCACTAAAGCGAGATGAATTCGGAGAAACACTTGGAGTTACCCAATATATTAATTGCCATCGTTTAAAAACAATTGGAACGATCCGATAGATACGAAAGTGAATGCCGTATCTATTGAAGCAAAGACACGTCGGGCGCCATTTTTTAACATGCAAACAACTGCTTCGATGGGAAAAATAAAAGGAGTTTTGGTATCGAATACTGACTGACGATAAAAAGTGGGTCCAGGACGATAATCCGAAACAGTCGGGCAAAATATGGATTTCTCGGCCGTGCCTTATCCTTAACTTCTAATGCCAAGTATACTTAGCGAGAAAATCTTGCTGTGTATTTGATGCGGCGAGCTGGATGTGGTGTATCAGGTGTCACAGGGAAACTCTACCGTCGACAATTGATTTGTTTGAACGAAGTTATATTGCAACATTATAATGCCTACAAATTTTTCATATACTGCCTTTATGGGCTGGCGTCTTATGTTACGATATGCCTAATACATTAAAGTGAGAAGAGGTAAAGTTTGAATCAATCGACACTCATTGAAATTTTTATAAATAACGCACAGTGGCAGTATTATTAACTTATTTAAATGTCAACATTTGATAGATATACGATCAATATATCAATGGATTGGGGCATTTTATAGTATACACATACTGGAATATCAACGTCGCATGAGGAAGATATTTCTTAGTCAAAAAAAAACATAAAACGCAATCAATCTATAGTAAAGTATGTTTGTTAAAACTTACTATCTTCATTAGATGAAGTCTAAATGCCTTCGAAAAAAAATTTATGTACAACCATTTCTGCCATGCGTCTTTGTAGCAGTTAGAGTGACCTTTGCCCAAATTGCCACATTGTTTACTAATTGTTATTTGTTTAAAATTACACTTTGAAGAATATTGATTGATTCGAAATTCCCAATGGGCTTTTAACCAAAGATTGACACTTATTTAACTTCGTTGGGGATAAATAATATAATATTGTCCTCATTACGGCCTTCACACTTAGCTTATATTTACCTCTTTTCACCTACATTTTACATTATTAACTCATTACTATTCCGAAAATGTTGGAACTTCTAGAAATATTTAACATGTAGTATCTCAAAATTAGTCGAGGCGGTTGTGTGGTACGAAAACCTGTCTATTGCCTCAGATCATTATTGAATGTTCTTTGCAACGATTTTCTTCAGTTCTACTATAATTCAATACTTGTGTTGTATGGCCATACTATGTGAAAATGCGGAAA
>JXPQ01015775.1:5406-23720 GCA_001014675.1 Ephydra gracilis
ATGTGTGCCCCTATGAGCACTTCTTTCTACTTTTTGCTCACAAACAGATGGACATGGCAAAATGAATCCCATGGTGATGCTGGTTATATCTGTATACATTTGCATAAAATGTGTATAAGAGGATATACGTTATTGCCTGTTATAACAGACAAGAAATTAACTATTAGTCATTTAACATTTAGTTATCATACTACAAAAGTTTGCATACATTTTTTTACGTTAATTGCTAAACCTCTTTAACAGTGTTAAGAGTGAATGATATCAATAAAATATGTTTTGAACAGAAATTTTTTGTGTGCCGAGTTTAGTATTTAATGCTCTGCGGCTGAGGATAAGGGAATCAAATTTGGAAGCTTAAAGACAAAAAATAAATTTTTTCTGTGAATTGTACTGGAGCCGGTTAAAATGTTGGATCCAATTTGGCAGAGGCATTCAAAAAGATCAATTAATGTTAAAAAAATGCTTAATACAAAAGATCCGGAAAAATTAGAATAGTTCGGGGAAATTGGTTATGTTGTGGACTGATACAATATAATAGAAAGGAAGAAATTATACCTAGAAAAGTTTTTATTAATCGTACATAGATTAAATTTTAACTTTAAATACAAATAGATGTGCCAATGATGAATTAATGACAGTAAATTTTTTAGATTGGTTAAGCGCAAATTTCGTCAATATCTTGAAAAATTAATCGAGCTTACGTGATTAAAAATCTATGGAAATTCCTTAGTTGTCATTTTCTCGATTTTATGAATATGCTTTTATGAAACATATGATCAAAATCATTCCCTTTCAACCTTGTGTATGTGACAAATGGGTATAATAAAAGAATTATAAATAATAATTGTTGAATTTAAATAATATGGGCAATGATTGTTGGGTATTATGATGTCAGCATTAACCGCCTTTCAATTCAATCAAGGTTTTTAAAGGGTTATTAGGTGAGTGTACGCATTAATAACTTTCTGTGGATATATCTCGTTTCGGTACAGTGATATATTCATTTGTATATTTTTAGGGACTTCTAACATTAACGGCTATTAAATAAATTAAAGATTGTGTAATTGTGCACTTTAAGTGAAAGTACGAAAGTCCTTTTCTCTCAATATGAATATCGGTCCACCACACAAGCTTAGAATTGAAAAAGTTTCGTCGGCAGTACAACTTAATTCACAATCAATCGCGTGTTTGATATTAAATTGAATATTTGCCAACTAAAGCTTTTCTGTGAGCTCATTCCCATGTTGAATTTGAAAAAGGAATAGACAGACATCAGACGTCGTTTTTCATATGCGATATCAATGTATGCCAATCTTTGCAAGTTCGTGTTAATGCCCTTTAAGAACTCATGCGCCAATGTCTATGCTACTGTCTCCTTAATACAGGCGAAGAAAAATGAAATTAATATAAAAACGAAACAGCAAAGTTGCAATAAATTTTATTCCATCGCTTATTTATTGCATTTCTATATCAGAAGACAAACTAGGTTGCTGTCAAAAGGGTGGTTAGCGTCTCATTCATAAATTCATAATATAGACTATGCGGGCTATTGAATGCGTGTTTCCATTAGAGTGTGCTTGCTGATACGCAATTGAGGGCTAATAAATTTTTCAACAATTAAGATAACCATAAGCATGTTGGCGTAATATTATTAAAAATTTGTATGCATCTATTATTACATTATTACTTTTGATAAATTTCGATCAGGTTAAATATGCCACTATTTTTCCCAGATGACTCGCTGTCCTGTTGGCCATGCAACTTATCTGACCATGTGTATTGCCAATACTGGGGATGCTTTGCGTAGCAGCGCAACCATTGGGATGTTTCAGATCGGAAATGCATTCGACAACTTTGCCATACATATGTCTGCTGCGCTCAAATAAAAATAACGCACATTAATGAAATGAATTTTAAATGAAACGTTTTACAGCAACTTTTAGTTCAGAAAACTATTTTTTCTTTGATTGACTGCAAACTGACCACGCATTGGGTGCTCCTTAATTATTCGTATAAAATTTGTGCTAATTAATTATTTGTATAAAATTTGTCTTATTTCTGTTACGGTTGTAATTTTCGTAATATAAAAAAATTCTTTATTCCGCTAGATGAAACCGAAATGAAAATTTGGTGCACGGAATGCTATGCTTTCAAAAATCAAGCAACACCGTCACTGGGGTGTGTTGGTTTTTGACTGAAATAATTTTGGTAGTAACTGAAGTGCTTTTAATAGGGACGTTTCATCTGGACGCGGAACCCTTAAACCGATCTTGGTTGGTGAAATGTATTAGTTTTTCATACGTAAAATGTACTTAGAGTTATGCGTATACGTCAGCTCTAACTGTAGAGCACGAGCTTCCAAGTCAATGTTGTAGTACGTTTCCTTTCTCCTTTCTCCTTATTCATATTCGAATTTATTCAGCATAAAAATTATGTGTACCATGACTGATGGTGTAAGCGCCTAATGATTGTGTTCACTTCACCTTGCGAATATCGTTTATAATGGTAATATTCATAACAAAAATTTTTTTTGAATTCTTTTTCAGTTCAATCTGTACTTTGGGTACTTGCAATGTCTCTGAAAATTAAAGTTTTCTGACAATTTTTTTATGAACTTAAATAGAAATAATAGTCGGTCATAAACAATTGCATAGTACTCATCAATCATTCATTGTTAAATTCAAAAACATAATGGTTTTAACAAATTTTATTTTTTGTTTGTACTTAACTAATTATTTGATTGATTTTGTATTTCAATTTAAAATATATGATAAGAGTAAAAATATTAAAAAAAAGACATGTCGTTGGGTGGAACCAACTACAAAATACTCATCACTCCTACATTCTTGGATATTTTTTGGTCTTTGCGTATTAATTCTTTTGAAATTACTTGTATACCAAAATTCGAGTTTTTATGAACAGCAAAAAACACCTGTTTTTCTTTTTTTGTGAATTCCGTGAAATTTGTAGTGGCTGGCCTATGGGACGTTTCTTGGAAATTGAGCTGAATTTCATTACTCCACTTCCAAAATGCCTCTGGTGTTCATTCCCACGGACATGCGAACGTATAGACAGCCGTACAGACGGATATCGGATTTTATGAATTTGACTCGAAACAGAATATAGAATAGAATAATTTATAAGCAATTCCTTATTTACTTTAATGATATGCTTAGCACGCGGCCATGAAACGGTCAGTAATGGGCATCATATAAAGTCTAGCAGTTAATGAAAACAAGAAAAAGTCGTTCATAGCAACATGCAAAGATTCAAGCTTGTTCACCGTAGCTTCAACGGAAACATGAATAATAACATTAGCCTAGTAACGACGAAAGAGAACTTTTCCAAGCATGTGCTTCTTCGGGCTCTGATGAACGTGCACTGATGTATTCAAGACGAAAATCTTCTTCATAAGGCGTTTTCTGTGACGATAGCGGATGGAGCATTCGATGCAATAATGTACTGCATGAAATCATCGACGATCTTGGCAAAGTCAATTGAAATAAAATCCAGTGCATACGAAGGTCACATCTCTCGTATAGATGGGTCAGAACGAGACCGCGATTCTAATCTGACTGATAGCAGTCGCTGAAGACTGCACCTGCGTTGGAGTGATCAGCGGTTGCACTATGTCCCAATAAGGGATCAATGGAATTGGCACAACACTGCAAAGCATCTGAAACATCAGCACCATTTTATTGCTGTGACCAAGATCTGTGCCAGGTTGTAATAGCTAAGTTACCTACTAGCTAATCTGTTAAAGTATTTGGCCTATCATGATCACAGCCAGATGCACATCGCCTAACCACATTCTTTTCGATTCTATGAATATAACTGTAATAAAAAGTTTATCTCATGTAATCAACAAATTTCAGTTAAATTTTGTGATAGTTCATGATTTAGCTTGTTGTGAATTACTTAATTTTGTTATAAGATAAGATTTCTGCATTATCATCAAAAGCAAGAATTTAAATTTTAATTTTCGAGGATGGTTAGTAATGACTAGTAATAGGGTATTAATGATAGAACTATCTTACCATAACAAAGAAAACTAAAAAATTGTAAAACCCGGTCATAGCCAATTACAAAGCACTCACCAGTCTCTCATCGTTAAGGGCTTGGATACCAAAATTTTTAAAAATCTTAGTTATGTAATTTTCTTTGTTTTTACAGTTAACAATTTTGACTACTTAGTACTAATACGTAACCCAAGACAAAAAAATTTAAAATCGTTAAATCAAATTTATTTTGAAGCCAGGTGTATACTTTCCTGGAAATATTGGGCGTCAATTTTATCCATTTATTTTGAAGTATAATATATAAATAAATTTTTAAGATGAAATTGAATAACCTGTGATTTTCATGTTTTGGGACTGTATATCTTGGAAAGTTAATTAAAAGGTTGATTAATTACATCACTTGGAGGGTTCAAATGAAACCAAAGTCATGAACATATTCCTCAGTTTCATGTTATGGCTATAAATGCCTAGTAAATGAATGAAACAGTGAACAGTAAATTTTCATAAAACACGTAGCGTTTGTGCTTATCTAATCGAATACGGAGAGAAAAGATTTATAGAATTATTCATATTTACAAGTTTCACATACTGCAGCAAAACCGAATATCAGGAATATTCCATAACATCACTATCTTTATGTCTCATTAAAGTAAAATCACGGGACAAGTTTCAATTGAGTTACCTGAGCTCCGATACCGATCAAATTGAAGAATTATAATATCAACAAAAACACAATGCCTAGTTACAAAATCTCAATAACAAAAGTTCAAACACCAAGAGTTTTAGATAATTTAAACGGAATCGCTGATAAAATGTAGTCATGTGCTTTACGTTTGTCGAAGCATCTAGGCATTCCAGCATTTCCTGTTTTTATTATTTAAAATTTTTTTTTTTTAAATTTACTCATCATTAGAAAAATTACGATAATGTCAGAATAATTATATACCAAATTTCAATATTTGCATTGAATCCTCTTTCCTTTATCCTTTTTCAGTAACGTGGTTAAAGTTATGTGGGCGGTATATGAAAATATTGTCGGATTGCGTTCAAAATGAAAAATATAATGGAAATGTCTAGGGATTGCAGCCAAAGCTAAATTCGTGACCGTGAAATCGCAAGTAAAAGTTTCATGTTACTTATGGCCTGATTTTGAAACTCAAGAATATTGTTGCAACAATATCATATCACCTTAATTCTGAATTTCAAGCACATGTGATGAAACATCAAGCAATAATAAATATTTCAGTGAAATCGAGGGTAAGAGGCCAATAGGAGCAAATGTGCATTCTATTGATTCCTTGAAATCAGACACCTATGTGATCCACAAAAATGGAGTAAAAAAGAAAATAACGGATTTACTCCAGAGTAATTGAAGGCACTGTGGTTCTCCAGTTTATATTTAGGAATGAAGTAACATGTATTAAACTGTCCACGTAAGCCGACTGTAACCTTTTAGTTGTTTTATTAGCACGATAGTTTCGTTGAATTTATTTGATAGATTTACCTAATTGTGATGAAAAATTTCTTTTCGATGCACCCAGTGCACGATTGAGGCGTGACCAATTCCTGTATCTCTGCTGCTTACGTCGGTATAAATTTTGATATGTCTTCGACCATTCGTTCTGGCGGTTATCAGGTTTAACCAAAACTGATATGGCTGCATCAGTATGAAGTCTGATATTTTTTTAGTGACAACGTTTTGATGTAGTGGTATTTGTTTTATTTACAATGAGTTAATAAAATTGATTAGGCCAAAAAATTGAAATTTTCGGATAAAATTTGAATTTGATTGTTTTCACAGCTTTCGACGTAGATTATCCAAATAAGAATGAGTCGATGAAGTAATTTTATTGCCTGGCGATATAGGATAACCAGTATTTCGGTAGTTCATTATGTGCGGGTACTGACGAATTCCGTACAGCTCGCGCAAAATCGGTTGTTATGCCACAAAACATAGATGCAGTAGTAAACTGATCATGCAAGATAGTCAATGTGACATTTTGTGAGAAACACATATCTTGGCGCATTAGTTCCACTTCAATACAATAGATTTTGCGTATACACTCGATTTTTTGTTACATACGCATAAACTGGAACAACACAGCAGTAGAATGTGTTGTGTCGACGCGAGTCCAATACCACAGAAACTGTGTAGGAACGAAACATTGCAATTCATGTGGTCACTGCTCAGCTTGAGCAACGTTATACATTCATCATCTGTTAGGTGTAAGTCTTCTGGAAAATAAGTTAAACAAACCGAACAAAACGAATCAATCAAAATCTTGACAACTCGTGAAACCGGTGTATTTTTAACTCATCCAGTGGACAATACTGATTTAGTAATCAATGACTTTTTCTTGTTTACTCATATAAAAGGTGCGATTTTTTTGAAGATACGTTGAAAATTTCATTTACTCAAATTCCGCAGAAGTTCCAGTAACAGTAACCAAGCATTTCCCCAACACAAGGAAAAAACATAAGCAATACTGTGATAAACCAACGAAATGAAGAATTCTATTCAATTTAAAATGTGTTGGAAAGTATCCGATTTGCTGTAAACTGTATGAATATTTCGAAGATTCTAGAAATTTTTGATTTTTTCTTCTTTTTAATGCTTTTTTTACATTTTTTTAAATTAAAATGTTTTAACTGCGATCGTATAAATTTTGTTTGTGACAGGGTGTGGTTATAACTGCGACTGGGTAATCTTCATGATGTGGCTACTGGACCAGACTTCATAGAACATGTTACAATTACAACAATGTCGTATTGTAATTTGTTGCTGTGTACTTGAATTTTTTGGGGTTTCCTAATTTTAGAAACAAATCTTCGGTTACTAATACCCCAAAAAGATTGATAGAATATAATTTTTAAAATTGATGTTGCTTTTGCGTGTTTCTTGTAAAAACGTTCATTCTATCTTGAAATGCCATACTTGAGTTTCGTACTAGTACCTATATGGTGTATAGTATGCCAGCATGGTTTGATATGAAGCCTACTTTAGCCCGATATAAATACAATCTCAGCGAACACCTCAACAATGACTGAAACGGTACAATGAATGGTTCCAAAGTGCAGTATTTACGACAACGAACTTGTACAGGTACAGATAAATGCGTCAGTTATAGAAGTCGTCACATACAGTGTTCAGAAAATTTCAGGTATGGGAAGAGACTGAGCAAACTTGATAGATACGAATCTTACGATAGACGCACAAACCAATGAAATTCTCTTTTACACATCCTATATTTAATTATTTAAATTAGCTTTCTTACAAAAATGGACGATCTTTTTGTGCGCGTAATCATTCTTAATGGGAGGCGCTCCTGAATATGTCACACATGAGTAAAAAAATTATTCCTGATTCACCGCTCATATTACGAGAGCTTCTCATTAATTCCAGAAGCAATTATAATGTTTCTTGTCATCATCACACAAACAAACAAACATTTTTTTTTTTTAAGTTGAAAACTTGGCTATATCAAATGAAATTACGAGAGTAAGGCGCAGAAACTTATTTAAGTAAGCATGTCAAATTTTTACGCATAACAATCTCAATAAGCTATGATGCTGACACGCTGCTCCCGGTTCTTTACAAATACAGTTGAGCATAAAAGCACAATTTTTGGCATAGATTTACTTTTCTTTATGACAGAATCAAACTTTTTTAAAGAAAAATTCTCATTTGTTAACTCTTCTGCAATGTTAAAGTTCTCACAACTAAATTTTGATTTATCACAAAAATTCATAGCTATTCTCATTGATGGCTGACCCCACGTGGTCGTGTGGAGCTTTTTATAATAATATTTCCAAAGTTGTAGGATAAGTTCGACAAATCCACACGTTTATAACCCATCTCACAGAGAACTCTTACGCAAATATTCGCGTATATAAATCATTTGTGTTGAGGCAGGCCTACAAGGCAATTTTTGAAATATGGGTCATGTGAGATTTTCGGTAATAAAATCCCACAACACCTAGATATAGCTTTAAAAAAATAAAGAAAAACATGCGCGTGATTATCGTATTTATAAAACAAAGCTTTAGTCGCTAGGCATATCTGTTTTTGTATTGAAAAAATTTTATGAAATTAAAATAAAAAGCCATAAATCTGTTTGGCTCATCTACAGCTTTTGCAGACGTATTTTGTTTTTTTTTTGACTTTACGAGACCATGAACGCGTACATGTTCTATCACACGTCACTAACGCATCCAACATGTTTCCAATTTTGGATTTTCTTAAATGAAACTTTTCCACAAGGTCATTGTTGCAAAAGTCCTGTCCACTTGTATGCTAAATACGCTACGGCCCATGTCATGTTAAATATGATTTAAACTACGGACACACGGGAATAAATGATTGTGGGCAAGCATTTGCAAATAAAAGCGGTTCTTTCCTTTAAATCCAAAATTTTAGGTTAGCTTTAATAAATGCCTGCCCAACTTTGGAAATAAAATCTAATGATTCCGGGCTGTGTTTGGAACCGTTGAATAGGAACAGAAATTACTTGATGCGTCGATGGATGAAACATACCTCCAACTTTTTGAAACAGAATCAAAATAATCCTCATTTGAGTCAACTGCACATCGAGAATCGATTTACATGCAATGACGCAATGGTTCAATGACACTATAGTCGGCTGGGAAGATTATTACCTTCTTATCCCCAATTCTCTTCAAATAGTGATCATTACATAATGTTATTAGAGCGTTGGAAAGACGAAATCTTGAAAGAACTGCAAAATTTGAAGAAAAAGAAATTGCTGCTTTATAGGATAAATCAACGCTAAATAAAACAATCAAAATGTTGGTAAAATTTCATAAATTGTGCTAAGAGTTGCTTCCGCATCTGACCTATTTGTAAATCTGGCCCGCAGCGATTTTCAATATTCTCAGAGATTAGGAGAATTCTCGCTGTGGGGAAAGCGCCTGTTAAGGGGCTAGCACTGAAATTGCGAGTTATTTTTGAGGCTTAATAGAAATCGTACATTAAGATTTTTTTAAAAATCGTCAGACCAAATAGCAAAATAAAAGCTGTTCATGCTACGGCGCTCGTTCTCATATTTAAAGTAGAAAGATTTCCAGGGAACCCTGTTCTTGAGCTTCAGCAAATGGCAGACCATACATTTTTGTCTTTCCATCAAAATTTTGAACCACATGAGCATGGCAATTAAACTAAAAACATAAATATGAATAAAAAAGTAAAAAAGTTACAGTCAACTTAGTCTGACAGTATAATTCACATCGCTTGATTACTTAATAAGAAATAATACATTAGTTAAAATTACTCAGTGTCAATTTCCTAAGCAGTAGCAGAGTTATTTAGCCCCTTTTTGAGGGCCACATAGATGTCTGATTTCAATGCATCATGTTTATTTCTTGAAAGCTCATTAATTGCATATATTTTCAATGAATACCGAATTGTCGTAATATTTAAGGCTTCAATTAGGACCACAAAGTTGCATTGTGGGTACTTCTGATTTTCATCAAATCGGGTCCATTTCTGCTACACACATTGTTAATATCTATGATGACTGGTATTCGAAATATTGGGTTAACCTTAACCAATTCCAAATTTTGGAAGGGGTTCCTTAGAAACTCCAACAACTACAAAAACTGAATCAAAATGACAGAAAGAAAACCCGTTTCTTAAAGGCAACAGTACAGTACAATTTGGATTAATGTGTCGAGAAGAGCCATCCGAAATTATTAACGGATAACGCTTATTGTTGGAGAGAGCAGTCTAAGTCATTATTGGGTGTAAATACCAATCTTCAGCACTTTATGGAATTTTGGTTTTATTATAAACATTGTTCTTCGATTTACAAGTAATTGGATCGTAACACCATTTGCAAATGCAGTAGACAGAAGAACACGTGTTTTATACCGTAAAAGCGGATGAGAGCAATAGATGTTTTTGGTGCCTTATACGTTTTGCCAAGATTCATTGCAAAAATGACAATACCAGGATACATTATTTTATGTATCAATAATTGATTAATATAAGCATCGTCAGTACACATATTACTGTATACAAATGAAAACGGGAATGTTGAATTAAAATTGTTCGTATTTCGATAGGGAAAAATATTTTTATTTTCAAGTTACCAGCACTGTAACTGCCTTGTCACTATGTCCGAAATAAGTCAAGTTAAAATTGTGTGCGGAATGAAATTTCTACAGCCAAAATATTGGAAATGTTGCAAAAAGCCTTTGTTGAGCAATCCCAATAAAGACAAGAGTTTATGAGTGGTACAGACGGTTCAAAGAGGGTCAAGAACGCGTTGAAGACGATGAGCATCCCCGGCGAGGGAAATCATCTACCGATGACCGCCACGTCCAAGAAATCAAGGAACTAATGCTATCAAATCGTCGATTACCAACAAGAGAGCTAGCTGATATGGTAGGCATGTGAATTGGATCAGCAAACACCATTTTGAAAGATGTTTTGGGCCTCAGAAAAGTCAAATTTCGAATGGTACCTGAATCATTGAATTAAAAAAAAACCGTCGTGTTGACGTGTGTGAAACCACGCTTTCTGACTACCAGGACAAGCTAAAATGCATGATTAAAGGAGATGAGACGTGGATCTATGTGTACGACCAAGAAACAAGACCAAATAAATCGCGTCAAAGACCATCAAAAATCAAGGTCGTGTTGACAGTTTTCTTTGATTATCTTGGTGTTGTGGATTTTGAATTCCTTCCTACCGGGCACATCGTATTGGGTATTACGCGTTGTTTGCATGAAGCTATTCTCAAAAAGAGGCCAGAATTATGGAGAAACAACTCTTGGTTTTTGCATCACGATAGTGCGCCATCTCAGAGTGCATTGATTCTACGTGAGTTTTTCGCCAAAAATGCAACCAATACCGTTCCGCAACCACTTTATTTGCCTGATTTGGCTCCGTGTAACTTCTGGCTATTTAGGAAACTGAAAACACCACTCCACGGATACCGTTTTGAGTCGATTGAGGCGATTAAAGGAAAATCGCTGAAGGTGCTGAGGGGACTACTGAAGGAGACTTAATCGATCTGGAAAAATAAAGATTTTTTTGAATTAAAAAAAAATCCTGTTTTCATTTGTACACATTATTATGAACTAATGTTGTCCTTTTTGACTCCTTCTCCTCCTGATGGTTGGTTTTTTAAAAATGTCAAAGTTTCTCATACAGAAATATAAGAAATTATGTCGATTTTAATTATGGAATGCACAGTGAGTATTTCTAACTGCTGAAATAACCGACGAGCAAATAATGCACAAATCTTTATCTAACGGGTAACTGCAGATAACACTGCCTAATTTCGATAATTTCGATATCATCAAAATCAAGCTCAAGGTATTGCAGATGTTGTGATTTTATTCAATTAATTGGTACCTGAATTTTGCATTTGTGAATACGTTTGTATCAGATCGGAGACCCATCCATAAACAAGCATTTAGATTTAATCAGCGTCAGTACAAAATTAGATATGGCACTGTCCATCAGTCCTGGCATTTGTCTATCTGCCAGTGCGGCATCACAGTTTTACCAAGACTTAAAAAAAATTCTTAAGTGTGAGTTCGAATTTGGTTCCAAACCGAAAAATATTTCGCTTGCCTCAAGCAATCTCATGTTTTTTTAAATGTCATATTTATGTTAATAGTTTGCTAAGATGGTATTGGTATCACCCATTACTGTGTAAACAATGCACAAGCTGACATAAATTTCGAAAAACCACCTATATAGCTATTTGGTGAAAATAAAATATTTTAAGCCAAATAAGGCACAAACATAAATAAATGCTTATAAAATTTGGGATTCAAGATTAAATGGGTCCACCCAATATTAGTTCATAAAATGCTTGTGTACGTATTTAATTCATAGGTAACTGTTATTTGAAATGTGTACAAGAAAAGTGGGTTTTATAACAATTAGTTAAAATTATAATCAAAAATCAATGGAATCCCGAACTAGTGTTGACATTGACATAAGTCATTAATGATTCAAACATAAATAATAACATATAATATTTAGGGCTTTCTTTAAACAAATATCTTGGTTGTATATCAATTGCCTCACTGAGACCAATGTGCGTCAATGAAATCCTTATAATATGCATATGATAAATTCGTTTAGTAAAAAAAGATATGATTTGAGTACATTCACTAACCTCAGTTCACCATTTCTATGAAAAAACGGTACTTTTTTTGCGAATTGTCTGAATAAAAACTCAATCAAAGTAAAGGTATAGGCATTCGAGTTGATATTGAGAAATCAGAAGTCATTAGAGCTTTGTAATTCAAGTAAATTTTGTTATGAATCAGGCATGACTGGACATAAGTGGAAAACATTCTGTTAGCCTAAGATTATTTATTGGGTCTTAGTGCTCCTTTCGATGTGCCAATGCCTCTTTGTTGGCTGTTGACGGCTCTGCCTTGAATTTGGTATAATATATTGGACATATTATTGTTTTCTAATTTGTCTTAAATGTTGGTAAAAATCTGCGTATTTCAACTTTATTTAGAGTTTGGAGTTGACAAAGTCAACAAACATTTGACGTAAAGTTTTTTGTTGCCAAAACATTGACCAGTGTAGTATTTTCATGTATAACCAGCGCATAGTTACCAAACCATTTCCGATAAAAACAAGCAGAAAATTCATAAAAGGTATTCGAGAGTGGTGTGAACCTAGATTTTCGGCTGCGAAATCCAAAAAATCGGCCATAGTGGATTAAAATTTTTTCTAGAAAATTACGATAATTGAAAAGTGGTTGTTGCGCTAGCTAATTATTTTTATTTAAAAAATTTGATCCAGATTCAATATCCTTAGCAATTAAAAATTAAAATTAAAGCATAATATGGAGTTTGACTTTCATGCGCTTCGATGTGACTTCTTTTATTCCAGGTGTTTTCGAATAGTTAGTTCAGAAACAGTTTTTGCGTTAACCGGAAGTGAACGTCTCTTCTCCATTTGCACCATGTACAAGCAATACAGCATTTATAATTTGTATGCTGCCACGATTCTAAATACACAAATATTGCCATTGGTGCTTATAAATTGAATAAGTTGTAAATACTGCAGCTCAACTAATTAATTTAGTCATTAAATCTTAATTGCATTCTATTTTCCATTTTTGCTGTTTAGGGTGTACGCAAGGCTTGCCGCTTCAGCAAAGATTTCAAATGTTTGACGCTTTGGTACTGAACAATATTGCCTGAGGCATTTAAGTGTTATTGTTGATTTCGTTTAAAATAGATTGACCCAATTTTCATGAATTTGGCAAGGCAACGAAGAAGTAGGCGTTGATAAAAATAAACAAAAATCTGTTCCCAAGCCATTAAAAGGGGGAATAGAATGTTTAAGTAAAGCAACAGAAAAGGAAAAAAAAATCGCTAACTGCACAAAAACTATACTGACGGATGTTGCAAAAAATGATGTGCTTAAATTTGTATAACGAAGCACACATACGTTTGATAGAGTATAAGCCCCAGAAGTATTAGAAACTAAGAATATATCCCAAAGCAGGAGTGTGCAGGGCGATCGGCAAAGACTTTTTGCAATTAATACGGGTTGCGTGATGATTTAATTGTTAGTAAAAGCTATACGTACGGAACATGTTATGAAGTGATTTCGGTCACATTTAGTTATATCATGGTATGGACGACTTGTCTAAGCCTTTGAATAAAATTTCATGCATTTGCAATTAAAGAAATGGGGCAAAAAGAAAATCAGTGTTACTGATGCATAAACCCTTTAGAAGTACTATATCGACTTGAGGTAGCTTGCTTTAAAAATTGGGATGAACATTTACTGTGATTATCGTATTCACGGACGGAATGAAATCTGACAGTCCGAAAGATATAAAAGTAACTATTTTCAATTAGACTTGTTTGGCACAAATATTTCTACAATTATGGAAAATATATAAAAACTGTGATTTAACAATGTTCGTCTAAACGTTCGTTAGGTCGTTTTTTCGTGCACGCGAAAACTGCGTTATTTTTGAAGGTACACAAAAAAATGTTTAATATTTTATTTCAAATTTTTTTATTTAATTTCGATAAATTAAGAAGATTTAATTAGGTCGTCCATCTGTCTGTTAGTCTTAAATTGATAGTTTTTTTCTTTTAATTTCATTTAAGTTAAAAAGAAATTAAATTTTTAGTTAAATGTCAGGAATCAGTAAAAGCGTCAATCAGAATGAAACTCCTAACTGCAAAAGTTTTGTGGATTCTATTGTTTGCAATTTAAAAAGATTGATTTAATTTCGGGTATAGTTTTGTTCAACACTGATCCATCCGAAACAAGATACTGCATAAAAAGTGTTTTTTTTTCTTAATCGATATTTGTTATTTCCCAATAATATATAAGCAAAAATCAATATTTCCAGATACAACATCACTTTCGCTTGTAGCTTAATTCTCATTCAAACTGATCAATACCACCGATGTATTAAATAGATATTGCTTCGGTTTTTAAGATAACACATTAAAATTTTGAATTGGACGAAGGGAATTGATTGAATGATTATTGTTTTTTTAATCGACTTGATTTGAGACAAAATGCCAATCAGTGAGATTCAATGTAGTTCTAACATGAAACCATTTTTGTTTTTAAAATTATGGGTATAACGACCGCTCACCATAATGTACATCAACATAATCAGTATAATTTTCAAAAATCGTTGTCGTGGTGTCAGTTCGGCTTTCCGTAACGACTATTTTAAGTACGTATGTAGTTATTTCGGCAATTTTTTGTTTACAGTTTTAATTTTTATTTTACCTAAGGCATATTTCGAGCTCCCATATATTTTAAAAATTGCCAGTATTAAGGGTAGTTAGAAGCAAATATTAATTTAATTCATATGTTGAAAACGGAAATTAATTAACATTTATGCGCGCATTCGAGATTCTATACCAAATTAGCTGCTTAAATCGATGAAATTTTTTAAATTCGGTAATAAATTTACTATTTTGCAACTATTTTTCTTGCACTCTATACTAACTAAATAGATTAAAGTATTATGTGATGAATATTATATTTTAATAAGTCCATTGGGATTACGGCTGAATGGATGAAATACAGAACTATCGCAGGTATGGTCTTAGTAAAGAACGTTATCGTTGATTACACAAAAAATTATTTTTTATTTTGATGTTCACGCCCAGACACTTCTTCTCTTGACCTCTACGCTTTTTCAGTAACATAATAATCTTATTCGCTTTCGCTTTAGTGCAATTTTTAATGAAGAGTATCTGATTTTTGATGGTAGGAGAGATAATAACGTTTTAATGGATTTTCCGCTATAAAAAAAAAGTTATGCGAAATATCAGATACGCCTCACCAACTTCTTGTATTTGCAATTAACTGTTTGTTTATTTTAGGTAAGGAATAATTAACTACAATTAAAATATCCATGTGGACTTATACCTGAATGTATATGAGTTTAAGTTGCAGCTTTTTTATACACGTTAACCAAATGAGGCAGAGTATTATGGTTTCGTGTAAAGTTTGTAATGGATTCAAATAATATTTTTCTTGTTGAGACATGGATAGAAAAAAAAATTGCATTGATAGATGTCTGTAGGCCGTTTCCTCTGTGGTTATGCTGAACTGATTAGTTGTTGAGATGGATTGATTTAATATGGTTATTGGGTGTATTTTTTAAAAATCGAGATCAAGGTGATGAATGTTCGATGGCAGTTTTAATCTCGTTTATACATCTGTATAAAACTAATTTAGTGCACTCGGAAATAAGCATGTGCGCTTTCGATCAATCGATCCAAAATTAACCAATATTCGTTTCAACCTATACTTTTTGTTTTCGGTAAATGAACTTAGGTTTTTAATTGTTTTGATATTTGGTAAGTAAGAATCACAAAATTTGTTCAGAACAAAATCCGTCCGATTTACAAGTTATTAGTAACGTAACGAAAAATTATTAATTTGGTGAATACAAAAACGTAAGGTTCACCATTTGGTGAACTTGTAGACTAGAGTGCCAAGGAAATGTTTCCCTAAGTTCTGTGAAATTGTGATGTGGAAGAGGAGGACTCAGCTTAAAAAGATTTATGAGTATTTAATTCAATTATACCAACAATTCGAATTTTCATTGTGCGAAACAGTTTTATGTAGGTGTGTACATAGAAACAATCTTGGACAGATTCAATCGTTTGAACACGCATCGTTTAGACTGCGCAGTTTTTTCATATCTTTAAAAATGTACTAATTATAGTTACACCACAGAAAAATCTTAAGCGTATTATTTGAAATTTGCAAAAAGCATAGGTATTTATAAAATACTTGTACGCAATGTGCTATTAATAAAGCTCCGTGAGAGGCACCTCTTAGGTGCTTCCGTGTTTGATAATGTTGCAAAAGAAAATCAATTTCAGTGTTTGAACGACGCTCTTTCTGAAAGTCGCCGTCTTTCTGTAGTTGTTCGCACTATCACAAGAGAAATGTGTAAAATAAAAAAAAAAAAAAACCAAAACACAAGAGGTGAGTTAATTATTGCGTTTCGCTTTTTTGCGTTCAAAATTTCTAATACATTGTGTTTATTATTGTTTGAATTAATTTTTACTTTTTGCAATATCTCAACAAATTTGAAGTATTTGGCAAGGTCAGTGATACCGCCGCATTCGAATTGTTATTTCATTTCTTCAACTTTTTTTTAACAAATCGTTTTGAATTTATTTAATTATTTAGCATGCGAACTAGAATTTAGCAAAAGCATTTAAGATTTTGCGTTTTTGATTTCGTATTAAAAAAATTCCAAATTAATTAAATTTATAAAACACTATAATTTATGTATAATTCCAACACACTTCAAGGCCATCTAACATTAAACTGATTTTTTTCAGTTATATATTGCGTTGGGCGATTAAGAATTTGTGAAATCGCATGTGACTTTGCGTGATGGAAAAATGGAGGGCGCAATTAAAAGCCAAATAAATGAAATTGCTTTTTATTCGCGGTACAATATTACTTGTGTTAGGAATCTTCAATGACTTCGCTATCGATTCATATGCGTTGACTACTGGCTTTAATTTATTTGAAGATTATTCATCGCCCAGAATTGATAACGATTAGAATGCATTTGCATTTTTGTGTTCATCTTAAAGTGAATTTTAATTATCAATTGAAACAACGTTATATCAGAACGAACAATTAGATAATTGCCAAAACAATATCAAAGCCAATACAAAAATTTAAGTGCATGCAAAATACTTATGCTCAATGAATGTTTCGGCCACTTCAGAAACAATTAAGTCTTTTCTTATTTTGGCGTTTGTCTCCAGTTAATTGTAATTGAATGAATGGACCAATTAGTAAGAAAGCAAATACCTTGGGAAAGTCAGCAAGGAAACGAGACAAATGCAAACGTTGGCTAGACCCTATTTCATATCACTGATCAGTGATTCACAGTTCAATAATGAAATGCTTTGAAATCTTTAAATATTTGCTTCATAATATGTCTTCAGTTTGAAATTAAATTGTAATTCATCGTCGGGAGAGCAATTAAACATATGCATAAGTGATCAGTGTCAACTTATGAGTAGATCTGGTCTGTCCACCTGGCTCATTGCCGGTCTGTGTAATACGAAAATAACAACATTGCGTTCTTTTTTATTCTTGGCAAAAGAAAAACCAGTAAAAAGGTGATACTATACTTAGGCTGACGATATAATGCACGTGGCTTGGTTATTAAAAGAAATTATTGATGATGATCTGACTTATGTATATGTTTACCTCTTATTATTTGCACTAAATACTGAAATTTTGTTGAATTTAAATGCGACCTATGCTTTATTCGGTATTAAAATCTCTATGGAGACCTATTTTTGAAACGCACATTAATTATTTTTATCTTCAGCGTAAAGCACAATTCGTTAAAAATTATTAATAACTAAATAAAATTTAGAATGGATCGCATAGGCATACTAGAGAACCCCTGCGTTTCATCCAATCAAGGCCATTTTGGATAAACACGTTAATTATATTTTTGTGCACTGTATAATGAAGTTTCGTTAAATTGAATGTATAACTTTGAAAAATTCTTTGTAAAGCCTTTTTGGAGTTAATGGGTCCATCATTGATTTGTATTCAATCATATCAATTTTTCAAACACGGTTGAATGCATTAATTTCCAGGTTTATTTTAAAATTAAAATCAAACGATGTTACAAGCGTACCGTCAAAACTAATTTGAAAAACTTTGTCATTTTCATGGGCGTGGTGTATAACATGAACAACACTGTAGCTTAAATTATTCTGGAACCATTTCATAAATAACAGCAAATTTTTTGACAT
>JXPQ01015775.1:27505-50211 GCA_001014675.1 Ephydra gracilis
ATTACCCCAATAGTCGAATGACTCAGTTATTGCATTAATATCCTTGTATGCCTTTGGGATCGAATTCATGGACCTTTCGAAATGTTTTCCAATACGATCAGCATCAGCACAGGAATTTATTTACCCATGTATGTGCGTTCGTGATTCCAACCGTCTGTACCCAAAAACTAGAAAGAAGGGCTTAAGGATAGTAACGAAATTTGATATACATGTATAATGGGAAAACCGACCATTATTTCGGATACCTCCAGTACACATATTAATAAATATGTTTATTCAAAATTAAGGGTTAAGTCTTCTCCAGCCATAAGAAGTGATACATTTGAATGAAATTTCAAAATTAAACGTGAAATTAATGCATTTAACCATGATCGAAAAATTGATATGATTGCATTAAAATCAGAGTTACCTTCAATTCATCTATAAAGTCCCAAAAGATGCTTTATGAAATATTTTCCACAGTCATCATTTCCTTTTAACGAAATTTTATTTTACTCTGAACATGAACATAATTCATGTGTGTACCCAAAATAGAGATGATTGCTTAAAAATCAGAGGTATATCTTTGTGGTCTCAATAGAGGCTTTAATGCTGAATTATGAAAGGTTATCATTTTAACTCTGTGAAATTTAAGTTATGATTAAAAATAAATACAGTTCATGCGTGTATCAAATTTGAGCGTGATTGCATAAAAATTAAAGCCAGAAGCATTACTGCTTAATCATGCATAGGTTACATTTAAATTTAATAAAATTCCAGTATAAAGTGAACATAACCACTGTAACCTTTCTACTTGTTTTTATATTAGCTCATGTTTAAAAAATCGTTGAATTTGAATGTTTATGTTGTTAGATTATCTTGGTCAAAACCATCTTTTTGGATGATCCAGGTTTCTTTCAATCACTTAATTTTTTGAAGGCGCACTCCGATTTCAATTCAATTATAAATTTTCAAGGAATTGTATTTATTCCTTTGGTTAATGCCCTAATTATCGAACCACTTTGGTCTATTCGATTCGATTCAATCATGCTAATTTCGAGTACATCGATGTATAATAGTTATTTTTTTCAACAATGACAACTCCTTGAAACATTTATTGGATTTAAACTAAATTCATAAAATTTTTCTTGTTTCCGCTAATGGACAGAAACACAGACGGAAAGCTATGGCTAGATCAATTCTTGTGATGGTGCTGATCCTATTGGTAAAAGTTACAAATGCATGACCTTAAGTAATATTCACTTTACCATTTGTACTGGTGACGAGCTTAATTAGATGTAAAAATTTCAGAAAAATAAATGGATAAGTTCTTGTTGGGCAAGTGTCTCGAGGGCAAATTAGAATTCAATTCAAATCGCTGTTGTGAATATTGCTATTGATATATGGTACTAAGAACATTTTCTCATTCTTTTTATTCCTCACATTATTAACAATTCATTTCAACACCAATTAAGTGCAATTACCTCAAGCAGCGTGTCCGCTAAAAGCCGCATCACAAATGAAATATAAGTAAATTTAATTCAATTGTTTTGATTTCAATGACTTTGGCCAAAATATACCTCGAATATAATGAATAAATCATGAAAATGGGCAGCAGTTGGCAATCGAATAACTGTGTAAAAGAAATAGCGAAGAAAATAATTCTGAATAGTAAGATTTGTTTTTATGGCAAAAACTTTTTCATTTTTTCAACAGGTGCCTCAAATTCTTTAATTAATTATAACCAGTTCTGTAAGAGGCTTATAGGGAGGCTTTCCTAATTGGCAAAGCTCTGACTTATAGATTTATTCATAGATACAGCTGTATGCATGCAGCTGTGTGTGTGCGTAAGTGCTTACTGAGCAGTGTGTTCATACGCGCCCTCTACGTGACATATTCGGTTTTGCAAAGCAGACTCGTGCGCATACTCACTAAGAATACCAAGAAGTTATTGTAATAATAATGCTAAGCCTAAAGAGAATATCGGTTTGAGCAAATCGAATTTTTCTTTTTTAACTCTTTTGTTTGTTTTATTTTGAAACTTTTTTCGTTTTTGAATGAATTGTTTTTGCGACAGGTTGCTTTTATTTCGATGTTTGTTGTTGGTGTTGGAGAGTGTTTCATAAGTACCAACAACGCCGTCGTGAAGAAATAACGCAACGAAGTGAATGTTGCTATTCTTGTTTTACAAGAAACGAAATAAAACAAAAAAAAATATATATATATATACATGTACATATGTATTCAGAAAAGGTAAGAGTCATGTCTTGCGCCTGAGCATTTTAGCAATTTTCAAATGCGCATAAGCATTTATTGTTCTGGGCAATCTTTCCAGTTAAAGTTTTTTATAGTTTTTTATTTATTAATTTTTTTTATCAGCTGCGCATAGATCCAAAGAATCTTGAAAATTTGCAAAAAGTAAGCAAAAACGCAATTTGCATAACCACAACAAAAATATGATCTACGTAATCGTCGGCCGAAACCGACTTCATGGTACCCATCTGTCATTCATCGTTTAGTCTAAGACCAAAACAAAATTTTAATAAACTCAAACAAAAGACACGCTTAAATTAAGGAATGACGTTTACCAAAGGTATTCGAATTTATGGATATATTAGCTTATTTTTGGTGTGTTCATTTATAATGTTTCTTGGGGTATAATTATATTGAAAAATTGCGGTCAAAGGCAAATGAAATTTTAATTGTTTTAAATAAATTCTTTGAGATTTGGGCTATGGGTGACCAACTCTTACCGTGAACGCTACAAAAGCTTTCTTTGTAAATTTTGTGACGCTTGACCACTACGAGGTACCTGGAGCTATAATCCTATTTTTATCATTCATAAACTGGGTCTCATTTTTACAAAATAAAACCCATAACTCAATTTCATTGATGTTATCTTCACCGGCGACAGCCGGATATTGCTCAGTTCGTTTTGTTTTGTAGTTCTATGATATTGCTCAAAACTACTTATTGCCCGAAATGATTTTTTTCTATGCTTATATGCCAATAATATTCCCAGTCTTCTGACCAACGGGTATAAGACAAAAATAGAACAAAAAAGGTATTAAGCAAAAAGCGGGAAAGTAAGTGATTTGTTATTTTTATGCTAGATTTTAATCGACGTTTAAGTGAGATGCGAATTCGGTGCAGGATAGATCCATAGAGAAATAAAACAAAAACGACAGAAAACCTTAAAGCAAATATAAACATAAGCAAAACAAACAATAATATAAAAATATCAGCTGGACAGCCAAAATACGGCGTAGTAACTCGTTCACGATTAGTGGCTTTCGGCACAGACGTCGTCAGAGCGTCAGATATTAAGAAAAAAATTGTATAATCTTAACAATTAAATGAAGCAAGTTACTGCATTTTCCAGATTCAAATATTTTATTATTGTCTTTTTGCTGCAGTGTCAAGCTCATGTTTGTTGTTTCAAGAAAGGCAACAAAAACTGAGTAGGCAAAGAAACGAAAAATTACTAATGGATGACCCAAAACCAGCAGCACGCGGCACGGAAGGTGGAACAATGGTAAGAATCTGCAGATACCGCCACTAAGGAACCGAGAACACTTGCTCCGCAGATTACATGAGGTCATTACTTGTTTCAGGTTGTTATGAACATTTAAGCTATATCATGCGCAATCTCAGATGCAACTGCGCAGTTAGCACTTTCGAATTTTCAGAGTTGCTGCGCTGATTGCAAAGTGTAAAGTTTGAAGATTTGCACACAGCGGCGATAATGTTGAAGAAATAATTGTAATCAGAATACTTCTTGCAACTCGTAATATACATTTTTTTGGTGGATCCTTATTTTTTATTTCATCTTCGTATATACCTATTGAATAATATAATTTTAATAAGGCACCGTGTTAGAATGTTTTACGAAAACTAATGGCAAAGTTGTGGAGACTTCGGGAACAAATTTGAAACTGAAAAGGAAACACAAGTTTAGAAGAGCGACTTTTGATTGAACTACGTACAATCTTTGGGTGGAAATTTTTCCTAGTTTAAATATAATAATTCACTTATCAATGGTTCGTGTAATGCTTGTCGTATTTGTATTAATTTTTGCCAAAAAGCAATGCTTTATTGAGACACGAAATTCTTCTTTATACAATTTCTTAAAACTTAAAAAAAGTTGCTACATTGAAAATGTTGTATCCGACACACTAATAGTTCATAGTTCGACAGCTTTCGCATTAGTACATAAGCTTTATGGAGGATTAATTTTAAATGAAATGGAATAAACACCAGTAGCCTAATCTATGTGTTAGTCTATGAACTTTCCAGCTGAACTGTTAAGTGATTGAATTGGCAGAAATTTTTGATGTAGTTTAAATATTCAGTATTTTAACATTTTAATCTTAATGACATAAATATGAACATTCATAAAAAAGTAAGTTTTGACTTAAAATGAAATTGCATAGAAATATGGATATGAAAATAAATTTTGGGCAATAAGTTATGCTAAAATTTCAAATTTATAAATGAACGTTGAAGCGTGTGTGGTTGTTGCCCTAAAAGAAGAAGTTTGCAATGGACTACTCCATGAGAACAGCGAAACACTTGAAGATCGGCTCAAAGCAGAACTGCCAACAAATTTTTGTTTGGTGATGGTCAAAGGAAATAGAATTTTTGTAATTGAAAATAACTTTCAAAAATATTGAATAAAACAAATTATGATAATAAATAAATAAATATAATAAAATACATGAAGATATTTAGAAATACAGCTTTTTACTCATTTAATGTGAATGAAAATTGAAGAAAGAAATAAATCAGTCTTAGTATACATTCCATCAAGTATGTAACAGCCTATCGCAATATGATTGGAAGTCATTGGTGTTCCTAGCTGGACAACAAAATATTGAATCACACCACATACTTAATATGAACTGAAATATTTGAGTAAGAATTAATTATCATTATCGCAATATGATTGGAAGCCATTGGTGTTCCTAGCTGGACAACAAAATATTGAATCACACCACATACTTAATATGAACTGAAATATTTGAGTAAGAATTAATTATCATTATCGCAATATGATTGGAAGCCATTGGTGTTCCTANAGTAAACCTTTTTTCCTTGATTGCATACAATGCAGTAATCGTGATATTGTCCACTTGCAAAATAGGGTTTCGATCACTTATTTTCTAAAAATTTTTAAGTTGCTTGAGTAGACATGTTTATTCTTATGAATGTGCTATTTTTAAAGGAAATTGTGAATTGTATTTTGTTCGTCATGGCAGACGTACGGAAATGTATATACCAATGCAATCGTCTTCGTTTTTAAAGAACATATCTTCTTTATATAATAAATTCTAAAATTTTGGATTTCTAAAATTATACCTGTACCCACTCGGGAATATTTAAGGAATGCTTTTCTCAACTTATCTTTGAACATTTTGTTTTGGAGAATTATATTTTGTGCAGGACTTGACTGAGAAGAATTGTGTTATTAAGGAAGACTGGATTTAACCCCGTATGGTCAATATTGATTGTACAGGTTGTAGGTAATCATCGTTGCTAATTATTATCCCTAACCGTCCAATAATGTACAGCGAAAATTGAAAAGCTCATTAAAAAAGAAGAATGGGGTCAACAGTTGCATTCGTGTTAAGCAGAGTTTGTCACACACGCCACATCCGAATTGTTAAAAATGTAGAAGTCAAATGATGTAGTATCTCAGGAAATCCCAAGACAAAAAAAAAATATATAGAAATGTGCTGTTAGAAAAAGCAGAAATATTTGAATATAACCGTTCTTTTAATTTATCTAATGATTGCTTGGATTGCTTGAAGAAAATGTTTTTATTTCGATATACTATCCCAGGATTGTATGTTCAAATTAGTGAGGAAAGGCTTTTTAAGTTAGGTAATACTCATTTAAAATGGGGACTCCATGAAATATTGTTTTTAGTATAAAAGAATAAAGCAAAATAAAAATGAAGCGTTAAATAACCAACTATTCGAAACATGTTGCCAACGGTTTGCTTGGTGCAATTAATGCACGCACTCAATCGCAGTCGCAATTAAAATTAAAATTAAAATTAAGCAGCACCTCTGCAGCGATGAACACGTGTAAGCAAAAAGAATTTAAACAATGAAAACAGCAAAAAGCGCAGTAATTTGAATTGGTTTAACGGAAGGAAATCGTTAGAAAATTATTTGAAATTAGTGATGCAACACTTGCGCGTAATACAATGAAGCCAATATGAATATTAATCATTTGCTGTGTTCAAACTAAATGGAATAATGGACTCATTGTGGCGAAAAAATGTTGATTGATGAATAAATTCGATGTAATGTGTACTTCTCCAAATGAGAGAGAAAATTTATGTTTGTGTTTTTTTTTAAAAGCAAAAGGACAAGCGAAGAGTTCAAACTTCAGGAAGACAAAAGGCTTAATTAAACTGAAGTTATTTTGTTATTTGTGAATTGTCATTAATAATTAATGAATAACTATGCTCCTATTGAAAGAACATCACTCATAACTGAAGGGAAAATGAAAATTTTTGAAAGCATGAGTCAATTTCTTGGAAGTACTTTGTACTAAAGCAGTTCACGTTGCGTTATCCATGAAAATCGGAATGGGTCACAATTGCCAAAGATGCTACGATGAGCATAATTTTCACATTAATGGGAATCGTTAAAAATAACCGTCATATTGGCTTATCTAGTAGGATAGGACAAAAACAAAAAAAATTGCCTGAAATTGATTCAATCGCACGCATATTGACATTTTGACTTTGACCGCAATTTGAATTATATTTTGGGTTCTTCCATTTCATCGGTGCTGCAAACATCCGGCACAAAGTTCGTTTCAACTTTCGGTATATTGTATTTTTCAAAATTGCTGCTACAAATTTGCATTGTAAGTATCACTTTTGAAAGAAATTGTAATTTTTTCCAACCGTGTGGCATGCTATCGATGACTTTTGTTGATAACTTAACGTGTGTCTTAAAATTGATTCCATCGACCCCTATTGAATTTTCCTTTTTTGAGAAGATGACTTAAATGGCATAATTCCTCAAATTCAACATCTCGTAGGGGTTGGGACAATTCAAAATAAATGCGTGCCGCATTAGGCCGTGTGCTATGCCATGGGCTCATGAATGAATATCATTTAAGTGTTGAAATACGTGATAAGTGATACTTATTCATTTAGCAGTTATACTTATAATTTCAAACCGTTCAACTGGGAGAAGAAAAATTAAAAATTTTGGTATTTTATAATTTTTTTGACTAACCTTCAGTCCTCCAGCTTCTGTTGGATCCCAACTATATCTTTTCCATGAAATTCTAAGTAATCAGTTTTGAAAATGAAAATTCAAAAAATTATATTTCTCGAGTTACCGGACCTACTCAAGGTACCTGAAATGTAGGATCCATTGGATGAATTTTTAAATGAAAAAATTGATGAAATTCTCCTTATGAAAGGTGCAGCAAAATCCTAAGACTGACGCAATTCTGGCAGAATGAGTACATGTTGGCTATTTTGGGCCAAATACATCACCTTAAAGAGGGCTCATTCAAATCTTCAATTATATATTAAATGAAAATTCAACTTTTACTTAAAGTAAGAGCAAGCGTTGAAATATACGTTCATTTTTAAATGTGAGGCGGTTTGATCTTTGAACTGTACCTAAAGTTGTGTACTGGTTTTGCTCAATTTGCAACAATTCGAAATTTTAGTGAATCTCGATAAAACACGCGGCTTCGTTTTCATGACACTTCCCATTTCACTAATGAGCATACGGCTGATAATTTTCGTTCCGATTTCAAAAATTCAAACAGTACTTTATGTAAAAACGGATTGTCAAAAAATCAAGGACTAGTTTGTATTAACAGATTTGTGTATACAGATTGTCAGACGGAGTTACATAGACACTTCGGTATCAAAGGTGTTGCTGATAATTTTCAACAAGTCGGCCGTCTCTCCTGTGATAGGGTACAATTTTGTAGCAAACTTAGGAAAAATCTATGGAGGAGGGTATACAGATGCGTCTTTTTGAAGAGTGCGGCTAATTTTATCAAAAACTAACGCTACTTTTTATTGCTGATGATTGAATTCGGATGCCGAAAAATCATCTTTTATGAGGAAGATTATTTTCAGTTAGAATGCGGTGATGGCCGACTATCCATCCATATTTAAGATAACATGGCTATATTCATATGTAGAAAAACACAGTGTACGGCGATAGTGTCTTTTGAAGTGACCGCCACTCGTTAATGACTTGGTCCCATTGGACTCTAATGGGTAAGTGTAATGGATTAGTGTTTTGAAAAACGCCTTATGGTAATGGAGATGCCGTGCGTTGCGTTGCGTGCAGTTATCGCCCAGAAATAGTTCAATATATTCGATATTCCGGAGTAAGCCACATTCATAAAGGTTTCATATATGACCACATTTTCCTTGAAGTTAATGGGAACGTAGAACTGCCAGTAGTTCTTTTACATGTTGCAGTAGATGTTTATAATTCTAGTTAAAGCGTCCCATTCGTACTTTTCATATCAAACCATCTCATTTGGAAGTTACTGTTCAATGTTATTATTTATGAAGTGAAATTGAGCAATGCTTAATTTTTTATGGCAATACAACAATGCAAATCATACGTGACACCATAGCCCAAAGGCCAGATTGTTTAAAAACTTACTTCTAGGCCAGCATCTCGAATAATTTTCTGTTTTCTCTGAAAGTCTTAATTTAAAAATACTACTCACGAAAAAAATGAAAATAAAAACCAGTATTTGTATAGCTTGCAGCACGACCAAGTACAAAAATGAAAATGGTAAACTCATTCTGAGTGTCACCAGTCATGCTTCCGATCTTGCGCCGAATTCAGTGAATGTTTTAATTTCTATTTGCAGAGTAATAAATAGTGAATTCTTTGAACATAATTTGCTTGTAGTTATTTTATAGTTCCTAATTTTATAATTTTTTTTCTGTTAATCTAATTTCATGCCCAACTGGCATTAGCGTTGCTCAGCATAATTGAGCTAATCTAGTTTGTCTACTTCAATAATAGATACACCGTGCAACAACTTCATTTGATATAAATAATCAATTAAATTGTCAAAATGTTTTAGTTGACAACTTCCGGTCAACACGTTTTTTATAGACACTTGTTTTATGGTGTAGTGTTCCGAGCGCTGCAAGTGGTGAAACCAGAACATTTCATTTTTGTGCGGGTATCGATATGCTTTGTCAATATTTGAGGACGTGGTTGATAAAATGGTAATAATGACGTTGATATGGCTGCCTAGGGTTGATATTGCCGATGTTTATTCATTATTATAAGAGGTCTCTGCAATGCGTCCGCATGCCACCAATCAAGCCTTTGTGTTCAAAACCAAATGCAGACATATTTGGATTATTTGTTTGTGCTCATGGGCAGCAGTAGTCATATGAACATGAAGACGTTTGACGTTGAAGAAAAAAATTTGGTTGAAAATTTAATTCAACAAGAATATTGAAAAGGTAAAATAACGGTTACATATACGTACACATGCGTTCCATGGTTACCAAGCAGCTCACGTAGCTTGCAGTTCTTTTGAACTGATAAAATTATATTTCAGTGCAAATGCTCCACCAAACCCAGCAACTGCCACATTTAACTATTCTTGATGCTGAGCATAGCTTCAACAATATCGAAGTGCACTCAGTCGCAGAAAAAAAATTGTCCAGTTTTAACCCCGTTCAAGATTCATACTTATAAAAGTTTAATTATTTCAAGTTTCATTTCAGTTGTGCTAAATGAAAATTTTGAAAGACTGACTTGTAAATTTGTTAAACTGAACAATTTTGTTTACAATTGTTTTTATTGTGACGAAACTTGAAAGGCAAATTTTGGAAGCTATTGCGTGTGCCAAATACTTCCCAAAAAGTTCAGTGACAACATTCAATTATGAACAAATTGTTTGCAAGTCCACTGTCAGCCTTTAAAATGATCATGACAAATTTAGTTTTGTGCGAATAAGTAAAACAATTGGAATACATTGAATGAAAAAAAATGAAATACTTGAATATCCTTAAAGGCTCAAGTATGAAATAGTGACGCCTTCAATGATGAGAAAATTGCCAATTAGCAGGTTGTTGTACTCGAAATTGTTTGGTTATATTCATAAACAATTCGTCTAACTAATGTTAAGTTTCATTTAAATTTGCTAATTCAGTCATTTCCGGCAAACTATTTAATAGCGACATATAACAGTTCGTAATAAAAATATGAACTGAATAAATATAAAATAATTTTTTTTGGCAAGTTTGAACGAATTGAACTTTGCTAACGAATATCAAAAGCGTCAAAGAACGATGGATGGATTGCTGAACTTAAACGTACTCATAGAAGGCTCGTTGGCGGTCCATGTCAAGAACATCCACAAATAGCAACAATACCCGAAATGGTAGAAAAAATAGAGTATATTGGATTATGTTGGAAAAAAATCGAGTCGACTGATAGACATTCAGCGTAAGCCCTTCGAATCTTATTCAGCAGCTTGGAGCTCAAAATGCTCTGTCGACCCCGATTGCGAAATAGAACGAATAGAACGAAAGCACATTCGAATACGACTTTCAGCGCAATCTTTAACGCTTCTGGAAGAATTAACTGATTTCAGTGCTTCGATTCACCACAATGGAGACTTTAGGTCATTACATCAGACCAATAGGTTTACGAGGGGTGTATTTCCGATATATCGTTGGGCCAAAAAAGGTGTCAGCATCAGGTTTTCGGTGTGCAAAAGGGATTTTTTTTTGTGGTTACAAAACCACAACCGATGATTTCTATATATTATTTATGACTTTGAGAGCAGGTGAAGGCAAATATGATCCAGTGTCTAAAGAAAATATTGTTTTTCTTCAGAACATACAATTTTTGCATTCTTTATTAAAAAATTAGGTCATAATAGCTGTTTTAGCATTTCTCCAGCTCCTCTAGATCTTCACTTAAGCTTCATAAATTGGAATCTCGTTGCAACAAGAGTTTTGATTTTGAGGAAGATTTTGCAAAAGAATAAAGTGTATTTCATTTGTGGCTATCCAGAGTATTTAATACTTAGGAGCCCTCCAGAAAAGACGAACTTTCTTAAGCAGAATTTCTTTAGAACCCCAATACTTTTTTTATTTTTTTATTTTTTCATTTAAAAATATCCTTTCAGAATTAATAAATTTTGATTACAACTTACAGAAATCGTTCTACTTGAAATTAGAAAGAGGATTTTTGCAATTGAACACAAACCTGTACTGGAGGTTTTCTTCGATTTTCAATCCATCATGCCATACATCCATCCATACATAATTTCAATGAATTCAATCGATTTTCGAGGTTCTACATGAAACGTTCTTTCTACATGAAACCTTTGTTTTAAATAAGTGTACTCCATGTGTCTCTAATTGTCTATGGTTCCTTTGTTCTATGATCTTTCCCAAAAGATATGTTACTAAAATATAGTTCAAATATTTTTAAATGTTTTTGGATTTCAATCATTTCTAGCACATAGGTCTTCTGGAATCACCGCTGTTTATTACCCAATAGTGTTTATCTCATACCATATTAATTATAAAATATTGAAATTAACGAATATGATTATAACAAAATAAAACTCACTTTCTGTCACGATTTACTGTGGTGACTATTAAATTTTATCCATTTGCCATTATTTATTCATTTCAAATGTATTCTCTAATGGCTTAACGTTTATATTTTTGTTGAAGGCCTTATATACATATTAGCGGAACTAAATTTTTGATGTCTTCTGTTATATGTTTAATCATCCACATTTTCAGTTGAAAAAACGATCGAGTAATATGGCAAGCAGGTATTACAATTTACTTCAAAAGTCCGCTCCCATAACGCCCATCCTGCTGTATGGCGCTGAAGCATGAACGCAGCTCTAATCTGTATACGCTACAGATGTGGCTTTTTTCTGGAAAAAAATCTGAGCGAAAGCATATTGATGAATAAGAACCGGCATCGTAGATGATTGTTTCCGTTCCTATTAGTGGAAGTTGCGGAAGAGTTAGATCAAACCTGTCTTGGAGTACTCAGGTCTATCGAAACTTTTGTATGCGTTAGCCCGTTGTATCGGACTGTGAAATTGAAAAAGTGCAAACTTACGTATCTTGGTGTCATTGTTGATGATAACCTCAAATGCTACAAAGAAGTCAAAACAAAATACTGAAACAGTTGGATAATAAGGATGAGTATCTTAATATTAAGATTCTTTTTAAATTAACAACGCTCACCCAATTCATCAATATTCATAATTTCAGGCAACAGGTCGACCATCAAAATGACAGAAGATGGAGGCAAGAAGGTAGGTACAAGGGTCCACCTTGCAAAAATTGGTATGAAATCAGCACTTTGGAACGACAAATCTCAAGATTGTGCAATGAGCTCCCAGTTGACGTACTGAATGATAGCGCTGGCCATGGATAGAAGGCAAGACTGAAGAATTATCTCCTGCAGGTCCAAGCAGAGTAGAAGCATTGAAGAAGAAAATGAAAAAGAGAAAGAAGACGAAGGAGAATAAATAATAATCATAAAAAATAAATTAACAAAGAAATTTATATAAGTAATAACATAAATCATAAAATAATAAATTATAATTGTCTTAATCCGTGTTTATGTAAAGTTGAATTAGAGCACCAATCAGCAGCACAAGCACATTGTTAATTAAATTATATTGTAATTGAACAACCCTATTCTGCAGAAAAGCCTTTAAAACCTTTGCAAGAACAATAGTAAACGATAATTTGTAAATTTAATTAATAAAGCAATTGAAAACAATATATGCATAGGGCTTTGAAACTTACAGCATTTTACGAAGCATTGGGAAGAAGATCATTAGACAAAAACTTTTAAACATTAAACTTCAGACAGAAAATATTCTTTTTTAAGGTGAAAGAAGTAGCATATGGACAAAACCGACAAAAATATGCCACTCAATCTTTTTTCATAGAATAAAAATTAATTTGGGTGTAAATGGGAAATGCCTGGTTGATATGATTTCATGTCGTATCAGGCAGAATACACCCTGCGTCAATTAACTCTATTTCGTACTGCTTCAACACCTTTATATTTCCATGCTCTCCTCTATTTTAAGTAAACTCGATCAACAATTTCAGATACCAGCTTTCGGCTTTTTACTCAAAATTGCTCTCAGATAGAGTTGAAAACCAAAAATTCATAGAAAATGTCCTTAGTATTCTCGAATATGAGTGGAAATGCCAGTTGAATAAAATTACTTAAAATTTGTGTAACAGCGCTGTTTCCAAATTTTAACGATATTTTTTTTTAATGAAACCGAGGTTTTCACTGGGATGAGTATAAAAGTAAGTAGATTCCTCCCAATTTCAAATTCAAATTTGTTCTTATATTTCCATAATGTTTTTGAATCAGTAATTCAATCAATTTGGGAACATAGAAATTTCACCTCAAGTATACTTAAATGAGAGGAGAAACCTTTATAATCTTCTTGCAATACAACCAATACCACGTTTTAAACTTGGAATTATTTTTAAATTGGACATATCGTTTACTTGTCTTTCTTTACTTGATTATGATAAATAATTTGTACGTAAAAGTTTATTTCCTTTAGAGAACCACAAATAGTGTACCTTTCCTGTCAGTGTAATAGAAGGATCTACCTGTTCCTTATCCTTTGAATCTCTTTCTGTTTTTTCGTGTGTTGTTGTGTGTTAAGCAATAGGTAGCTGACATTAATGTAAAGCGCAGTGTCACATATTCCTTAAATTGAATGTTGTAGCACTGTTCTAAGTATAAAACATTAGCAATTCTCATCAAGAATTCTAAGAAATTTGTTGGAAAATATTATTTGAAATACAACAAAACTAAAGACTGAAGAGAAATTCAAAAAAATCCAGTGCGCGTGAGTCAATCCTTAACATTGCTGCAGCTTGTTACAATTGATGTCACAAAACTCAATTAAATGCAATGAACATTGAAAAATTGCATGAGGCACAGCAAAGGTTAAAGAAGCAAATTGACAAAAACATGTTTGCTTACCGCAGCCTGCCAGCAGTGTACGAGATAACCGTAATGATTTCAAATAATTGTCAACAATAAAACAACATGACATTGAAGAAATGCAATGCCGCCCTTATAAATTGCTAATACATTTTTAATAAAATCCATGCTCAGTAATGAAATTTTCGACAACCAATCGCTAGCGGTACGGTTCACTATTCCGTCGAATAGTAATTAAACTTCCGTTTGTATGTTATGTATGTTCCATCAAAACCTGGAACGAGTGGGATGTGCAAGCTGGATCAAAGGAAGTACTAAGGATTCTCGAAGGGGAATGGAACTTTGATATGGGCTGTGCTGTGCAAAGCGAAAAGAACAAATCGAAGATGTAACTAAACTTGCAATTATTTTATATTCGATTTCTTTCGAAAACAAGATAAAGGAAATTACTGCGTAGCTAACGACCAAATTTGACTAACTTCCCTTAAAAAACTTAGTAGTTTTTTACATTTAAGTGAAATCCATGCTAAATTGGAAGGTATACGATATTATTGATTGCTTGCGTATCAAACTCATATTACTCAAATTCGGGGCTTAAAGTTATTTCTGAGGTTTGCGGAATAATGGACCAGCTGAATTATGAATATCATGGGAACAATGTAAAATCGCGTATTTACCAAAGTTCAAGCCTTTATGAGTATTTTTGTACAATCTGGGATTAGACTTTATGTGATGTGCTTAATGCGAAATATCAGTAGCATGTGATGAAATGCCTACTAATTTCCTTTAAATCGGAAGTAAAAAGCGGTTTGTACGAACGTCAAACCAACGTCAAATTTTATCACCCTAGCCCAAAAGTCAACCTCAATTTATCGTATTGGGCAGACGAAAAGTCTCTCGCCTTTATTATTATATCGATATGACTTCAAGAACTTTGCAGTCGAAAATTATTATTTCCATACATTAGTGTATTGCACACAAGAGTTTGCAAAACTAAAGCAACAAAAAATATTCTGTGGCTGAAAACTTATCTTAAGCAATTCCGTTGGGTCAGAATTAAATGGAATCCCGTTGCCAGTGGCAGATTTCTTAGGTGTATGTCCGTTGGAGCTATTGGAAAAACTGATCTGATTTCACCCATACTTGGAAGGGTCATAGAAAATTAAAATGTATCATAAAAAGAAAAATTTATTACGGGCAGATGTAGCAAATAAAATGTTTTGTTGTTGTGTATTATTTTGGCCTGTCGTAAATATCCTAAACTTTTCAATGATTCCGCTGTAATAGTAGAACGTTTTATCAAAAACCCCAAAGTGTTTCGGAAATCGTTATATGAATGCATTGAAGGAATGCATAGATTCATAGTACTCCACAGATGGAGGCCCAAGATCAAGGACCAATCAGTTATAAAAAATATGATGAGTTAGCCTTGAATAAATAACCTTTAAAATAACAATAGCGGTATTGAAAATTATACCTTTATCAGCTTTATTATACAAAAAAAGATAACTCCAATGATTATCTTCCGGTGAAGCTAACAAAAAAAAAAAATTAATCAATATTTGACATTATAGATTGTTTGATCAATCCATAACACTGTCTGGATAGATGTTAACATTACAATCCGATTGGATCCATTTACACACCTGGTACGTAGAAGTCCTTTAAAATAATAAAATTATGTGCAAGACAAACCTTCTGATCACTATGCAATAGCTGAGCTGTTAAAGCCCTTTGTATAAAACATCAACCAAATTACAGATTAAAATCGAATTAAAAAGTAACATTCAGTTATGGCCAACAAAATCCTAGATCACTTGATAATTTAATAAGAAAGAACATATTGTACTCAATTATACAGTATTAGTTTCGTTAATTTTATTTCATTTAACATTCTTATGAATTGTACAAACTTTCGTTTATTGATCTCAAGTGCTTTTTTCTAGTTTTTGGCTACCGACAAGCAGACAGAGATGGCGCATCAGTCCTCTGGGTAAAACTCATTTGATGAATGAGTTTGCCTTGGATTTAATGGGGACTTGGGATAAGGATCAGCACCGTAAGACAAATATTAACATACTCTGGAAAAAAAGTTAATTTAGATGGCTGAAGCGTTTTCTGCTACATTACTGAGAGGTTGCCGACTATTGGTGTGTTGGAATTATAATTAAGGCATTTGACCGTGTTACAAAACTGGAAATAATTGAATAAAACCCAGTGCATCTATAAGTCCCGAAAGGGGCTTTATGCATTTCATTTCTTTCTAACGAAGTTTCATTATATATTGAACATAAATCTAATTCTTGTGTGCACCTGCAATTAACTTGATTGAATTAAAATCATAGGTACCTCCAGGACTCCGATGTGGGCCCAACAGAGGCTTTACGGCTGAATTTCACTTAGTTATCATTGAAATTAAACGAAATATCATTATACAGTGAACATAAATATAATCAATGGGTATACCAAAAATAGGGTTGATTGGATAAAAATTAGAGCTATCTCCAGTACAGCTGTGCTGTCTTAATAGAGACTTTAATGCTAAATAATGCACAGGTAACTATTAAATTCTAAGAAATTTCAGTATTGAGCGAAAATAAATATAATCAATGTTTGTTGCGTAATGGGCGTGGTTGAATGAAAATCGGGGCTTTCATACTGAATGATAATTAAATGTTTTATGGAATAAACGATGAATTCGCCGAGTTTAAGGAATCAATCTGAATCCGGGCTAAGCGATGTGAACATACAATTAATTCAACTGTGGTTAGCAGCAACACCACGAATTGTGTATGACCTTGCTTTTAAATTCTTGGAACGATAATTGCGCAAAATTCATTTACTCATTATTTAAGAAAAATTTTGAATAAAAGATAATGACGTTTATAGAGCAATTGTTTCAAAACACATGCCGTTAATTTGGACAAGCGTAAAAGCGAGTTATTAATGAAATTGCTGCTGCTGTAATCATCAAATCCGGTAGACGATTATCGAATATGCAAGCTCAACTGCACGACTCACGGGCTTTAGTTATTACCGCAGAAAAAATCAACATTGTCAATGCTGCTTTATTTGAACCTACAATGGCGTTCTTAAAATCGAAATGGATTGATTTAAATCTATTTGGTTTAGTGTAACACAAAATCGTTTGCTTACTCTGCGCCGCCAGTGAAATTATTTTTAACAGCCGGAAATGTAAAGAATGTTAAATAGGCCAGTTCGAGTCCAGTTCCAGGTATTGTCAACAGATAATGATTTATGAAATTAAGTCTAAGTGATATCCTTGACTTTAGTTCAAAAGATGTTTTAAGACACGTTCCCATAGAAATTGGCAAAGTGTATTTTTGACTATTAGGTTGAAATCGTATGAATGCATCTACTAACAATGCTAATGATTGGATTAAAAGCAAGGGTACAGTTCGCTGCGTACAAAAATTGAGTTTCAAGTCAATTCAGCCAAATCATCAATTAAATTTAACGACATTAAATAATTAAGTTGAAATAAATATTATGGAATCGTTTTCTTAAAAGTAGGGAAAAAAATATTTTATTTATTAGAAAAAAAAATATTGTATTTTTTTTAAATTCAAGCTGAACCATTGCATTTTGTGATTTCTTGGAATAATACGGAAGCATCGAAGCCGACAGTTAAATTCTAACTTATTTAATTAACAATAAAACTTCATTTTCGTATAGTATTTTGATTGAATCGGGCTTATTAAGTCCATCGCAAAAATAATGGAACAGAAAATTGAGTTCAAGTTGTTAGGCTTCGAGTTGTTAGGTGGTGATTGATAAGGCTATCCGATGCCAACAAATATAGACAGCTTAATCGGCCTAGGTATGCCGAAGCCAGTGACATTCTTACGCTAGTCGCGACCGGTATATTTCCACTTGTTTTTTTTGGCACTGGCGTGCAGTCAGTGCCAGCAGACCAATCGCTCAACTGATTAAATAATAATTAAAAAAAGAAAGGAATAGAAACGAGAATGAAATAAAGAATTAGCTTCAGTCAAACTTATGCTTAGCTTAGTCTTGCCGATATTATATTTCAAACACGTTTTATGCAAATTCAGTATTGCGCTTGTAAACAATGCAAGAAGAATTCGTATGCCCAGTTGTTCAAAGGAAATAATAAAGTGCAAACGAGTTCAAAGAAATTGATGACTCTTGCATTCTTTGCGTGCCACATTCAGCAAATCGCGGTTTACGTTTTCGTGCGTTTTTATTCATTTTTAGTTAACTTAATATTTTTGTTTAGTTAATTTTTATACCCATTAACTTTTTTTCTTCATTTATTTTTGTTTTTCTCGAAAATCGCCTAAATTGCATTTTAATTATACGTTTGCTTGAATTTAACAAATTCGTTTGTTTTCTTTCGGACAACTTGCAGTGCTTTTACTTACACCGCTAAAAGCCATTTGATTGTGCTTGACAATCACACACACCTGTACACATATACACGAAAAGTGTCCGTTTAACCCTATAAACAATGTCTGGCCCATATCCTTGCTCACGGACCTCTACGAACTGACTGTAAACATTGCATCTGAGAGAAATTCCATCGAATTTACTTACTTTCGTTTAGCCATGAGGTGATTACAACTTTCGCTGCAAATTTTTCGTTGAATTAAGTCGAATGTGAATTATATGCTACGATTTTGGCGGTCATTAGCGTGTGTCTCTTTTCCAGATTTACGCTCAATTAGTAAAAGGATTTGAGCTAATAAAATTGGTGCTCTATGCGGTGGCCACTGCATAAAAAACTGAACGAATGGACATTACAAACTAAAAGGCAATAAAAGAAGTTACAGTCGGCTTAGGCTGACGGTGTGTTATAGATCGCTTCAAAATTGTTTAAAACAGAACAAATGAACTTATTCAGTAAGAAAAACACAATATCTTTTTTTTTCATACACAAAGTGGAACTGGAAGCATGTGCCTTTTCCATCCAAAGTTATGGTACATAATTGAGGCGAGTATTTAATTTTTCTCAGTCGGTTTACTTAGGTGTACTTTTTTTTTAATTTTCGTTACGCATTCTAACTTTATTTATGTCAACTCAACACTGACATAAAAAATTGAAATTATAACTGTAGGTAATGCTGAAATGAAAATTACTAAATGGACTATACAAGTGTACTTGAAGTGCTTTGATTCTCAATTGTGTTCATTTTAAGAACATAGTACGGTGCATCGGTGAACCACCTTTTTACGAAAAACATGAATTCTTACTGCGGAAATGGACCTACTGCCGTAACATTGAGCAAAAAGTTGTAACGAGGCTACCCGAAATATTGGACAGATCTTAACGGAATTCAAAATTCCATATAGAATCTTTCAATAGAATATGTGTACCCACATTCATTAATTACGCTCACTTCCTTCTTTATTGTCTCTGCCTACGGATGGAAGGGCAGAGATGGCGAAATCAATTCCAGTGGTGGTGTTGATTTTATTAGTATATATTTTGTTAGGTTTTTGGACATTCGAAAATTTAAACAAATTTTTGTTAAATAAAAAAGGTGAAGTTTTAGTTCAGTAAAAGAATCCATGTGGGACCTTTTTTCTTATAAACCAGTTTCCGAAACACAACTCATCGTCTTCATTTTCACTAATAACACTTTCAATCTATTATTCTGCTAAAAATAAAGATATTATTTGGGATTTAAGAAAAACGCAATGGGGTCTTATATACGGACTATATCCTGATTGACCAGTTTGTATTCCTGCTGTATTTTGAAGGAACCCACTTCTGTGCTTCCTTAAAAATGAAGACACTACCAACAAAAGACGGCGTTGCCAGATCGAATTTTGGATCTTTCTTCACCCCTTCGATGAGCAAAAATATTTTTGACTAATTTTACCTTTTTGTGAAAAGTATATTCAAAAATTATCATAATCATAAAAATAATTTTAAAATTGCAATAAATTATCTTGAAATATAAAGAAGTTTTTGATCCAAGAATTTGAGGTTAATTGACAAAATTGTATGTCCGGTATATCTTAAATCTAACTGTAAACTTATTATATTCTTTTTCGGTGTCTTCAAACCTAAGGAAGTTTTCGGATTAGTGAATTCATATGGGAGCTTTATCTGGAATCCCAGCAAAACCGGCAACTTTGAAGTAATTGCATACTTAAGATTAAATGAACACCGTCTCTTGAAAATGAATATAATGGGAAAAAATTGATTAAATCCATGATTTTGCAGTCTTTTTGATTTTAGAACATTTCCAAAATGGATTAGACTTTGCAGTAAGAAGCTTGCGGGTTCAATTGACGGTGTGATTTCCATGGCTTTATCTACGACTCATCAAACAGGTTCCCGTGGATTCATGATTAAAGCAATCGCAATCCTAATATCAAGTTACGTCACGACGATAAAAACTTCGATGGTTTCAGGTGAAGAATAGATCCGATACCCACGGTTTCCATGAATTGCAATAGAATTGTGTCGTAGCAGTAGCCAGATCATCAAGGCGTACCATTTGCGCTCCGATTGGGTTAATCAATGCGCCAAAATACGCCGACTGTCTGCGCAACCAACGCGTGCATCTTCCACCAAAATAACGCACCGTTGCGCCATGCTATCATTAAACGTATATATTTGGTCAAAAAGGAATACCATCCAAGAACTTCCGAATTCACTTGATTTGGCTTTCTGTGACTATTGCGGAATCTTTGAAATCAACAAACCACCCCGTGGAATGCTTTTCAACACTCGATTATTTCACTGATTTATTAGGGAATTATTTGATATTTGCATAGTGAAGGATTGGTGTATATGAAGTCGGTTGTGACGGATAGTTAAGTCAATTTGGTTTTGAGTGTCTTTGAACGATTAAGGCTACATAACTTCCAAAAACGTTATTCTTGCTCTTGTGTTAATATTGTAGATTGACCTTTTACCTTAATTTTTATTTAGGTTTATTTGCTACTACGGATTATGTACATTTCTTTGCTGATCGTAAAGCTTATGTTAGGCATGAACGACTTTTTATATTTCTGCTGGCAGATCTTTCGTGGAAATAAGGCAATTTAGAGCCACAGCACCACACTTGAAGATTGCAAAGAATTTTTTTAGGTGAAGATGTATAAAGACTTCCTTTTCCAGAAATTAAATAAACATTTGTGCATTACTGATGCAGCGATTTTGCAAAAGATGAAAAAGAGCATCGAATATTCGTAATTGAAACGCCCTCGGCATGTTGGCGTCATTGCATATAGCGTCATCGCTTCTAAATTTAGTCATCATCATCAGTAGCATCAGCAACAGTAGTCATAACGCAATCCAAGCTACTATCAAATTTGTGTGACCACCGCATAGACCAAACAAACTATCAACGCTCTGTAGTTTTTCAGTCTTAAATGTTTTTCTTTTTTGGTCATTATTCTCATTGCTGTTGTTGGCGCGAATGCAGCAGCAACGGCAGCACTGGCAACTGCTTAAATGCGCACTTAACAGACATTTTGACCGCCCACAGCATGGCACACATGCTGTTCATTCATAAAATGCGATTCATTTGATTTTATTTTTGTTTTTGCTGTTGTAGCTGCCTTTTTGTAATATTTATAGTTTTTTGTGTGTGCATGCTGAGTTGCTGCTTAATCCGTGTTTGGTTGCTAATGACTTTAACAGCAGCACTAATAGCAAAACAGAAAGCAACAAAAACAAGAGCGGCAGCAGCAGCGGCAACAACTCTGCCAACCCAAGCTTACACATTTGAGTCGGCTGTTAGATGACAGTTGAGTAACCCCATAAGCGCCTGCATGAGTTGACATCAAGTACCATTGTGTACTTGTTGTAGCAAGGGCTGTGGATGTGGGTGCACGTTTATGTTTTTGCAAACTTAAAATAACCTAATTCGAAATACTTCATTTCAATTTATGCAAATGCGAATTAATGCGAATAATTACAATTTTCCACACATAAAATTACTTTGTAAAATTTAAACGTAATAATGACTGAAGCAACAAAATATCACGGTTACAATAGAAGTGCTTATGGCAATAGATTCAGACACCCAACATGTATTATAAGAAAAGAATTTTTAAAAGCATAGAGTAACAGACTAAGAGTTTTAAGGCTTTCCCTACACATATTTCTGGGAGAGATATTCATAGAATTAATAAAAAACATGTAAGAAATTAATTGCTGGCCAATGCCAACAGTATTGACAATTAAATACCTCACACCATATTAAATTTATCAGTATTAATTTCGTAAATTATGGCTATGTTCACTCAATTGTGGATTTCTTAGAAACTGAATGATAATTATGCGTAGTTCTGCATTAAAGCCCATATTCGGACCAGAACGAAGGAGGAACTCCTAACTTTCATCCAATCCAGCATATTTCCGGTGCACATATTGATTCGTTTTATATTCACTCAATACTGAAGGCCCGAAAAATGTAAATGATAACTATGCGTAATTCTGCATTAAAGCCTCTATAGGGACCACATAGATTTGCTGCAGGTACCTCTGGTTAGATGCCTTCTAATTACGTAGTTGCGTTGAAAAATATAAAAAATAACATGAATATGATTCCTTAGGGTAAGAGCAGACTTTGTAAAAAGCTGTACTGGAAGTACACGAAATTTTTGTCGGATTTTAACAAACATCAAATTTTGCTCATACAATTTTCTTTTAAATATGTGTACGTAATTCAGCTCAGGTCCTTCATTCTCGTTTTAGTCGGATGGTTGGATAGACAGACATGC
>JXPQ01015838.1:4654-27647 GCA_001014675.1 Ephydra gracilis
CCCGTAAAACTCAACGTCTTACTCACTCAGTAAATTTGACCAAAATTGGACACAATAAATATTGTGACTGCAAGGTCTTCAATGCTTAAGTCCAGAAAAATACCCATTTTAGGGGGGAAAACCCCATTTGAAAATGGTGTTGGGCAGAGCAATTTCGAAAAATAAAATCGCAAAACATTACGAGGGCTGTTGAATAAGTACCTATTTTTTGAACAATTTATTTTTCTTTTCCAACATAGTCGCTTACACTTCTACTTATGTTCTAGCAATTTTTTAGCCATTCAAATCATAAAATCAGATTGTTTGAGCAAAATTATTTTCCTGTAAGACATGGTTTTTACGTTTGGGAACAAGAAAGGGCGCAGCAACCAGATATGGAAAATACCGGCATTACGACAGCAATCCATAACGCAATTAATCGAATCTCGCGGCAGCAACTCCGGAAGAATGTGTTGGTGCATTATGGTTGTGATACAGCACCGTTTTTCGGTCGTTTCTCCTTCAGTTTTTTGTCGTAATAGTCGAATTACATACTGTACTTTTGCCCGGTGATAACTCTTCTTTTTTCTGAAATATCCATAAGGATAACAACTTTTGCATCCCAAAATGACATCGCTATGGATTTTGTAGCAAATAGGAGCATCCAAGAGGTTAACATCGTGTCGATTGTTCTTTAATCTTCAGTGTGTAATAATGAATCCAGGTTTCATCAACCGTGACGATTTCACTCGAAAATTCCTTTAAATTGCGCTAAAATTGATCTAAAAACTGCTTTGAATTTAATAGCCACTTCCGCTTCTTGTGTACCGTTAGCAATTGTGGTACCCATCGCGCAACTTCCCCTCACCCTTTTATCATGTGCAAAATGTATTGCAACAACTGCAGTCTACTTACTTTGCCCAGTTTCGTTCGTCGATCAGCACGAATAATGTTGTGGACCTTTTGGATGATATCTTCATGACGGTAACTACGTGTGCAGGGTTTCGTCGTTGTTCATCATCAAACACGGAATTTTGGACACATTTAATAAATTTAAATCAATATCTAACTAAATTCAGAAATGGCTAAGTGTCCCGATAAATCGCATCCAACTATGCTTTTATCAACTCACATTTTTTCTAGTCCAAAAACAAAAAGCGAATTACGGAAGAATACTGCTCATATTCCATCTTTGCACAAATCATGAAATACGTCTAACTCAAACGACTGACAAATCCAGAAAAACTTATTAATCAGTCAGAAATTTATTTCCCCCTCATTTGAATTCTGCTAGGAATGCTCTTTGTCGTCAAATCCGGGTACGTATTGAATCCCCTTTAAATGCGTAATGATAAAATACTCTTCAGAAACGCTGTTATTGCTTCGCATAAACGTAGTTATATTAACTAATCAGAGTGCATCGCATATTTAAATTTTTCGCTTCTTGTAATTTGAAATGCCTTTGGTGTTGGACATGTATGTGCATAATTAGAAAGAGCTAAATTGCGTCGCTGTCCCAAATTCCTAAGGTGTACCTAACCAAATAGCCAATATTGGTCATCAAAAAGTAAAACTGTAAAAAAGGATAATGTGCAGTACAGTGCCGAGTACAAAAGCTGAATGAAACAATCAATATCACGTATGGGTTTTGTCGTGGTTATTGAATCCTTGCGTTACCCACAATTTTAAAAAAGAGAAAAGGTGAAACGCATTGAAAAAATAGAACAGATAACGACATCAGAAATGCTCAATGAAGCGCGAAAAAGGGAAAGCTACAACTACAAAGATGCCAAAAAGAAAATGAGGAAATTTTTTTAACGCCTTTTCCGTGGCCGACAAAGGTGTGATTTCAATAAATAAAAAGTTCGCATAGTTATCATACACTCGTTCACTAAACAATTGGATTTCATAAAATATTCGCTTAAGCTGTAAAGAAGGATCAAATTGATTTTGTGTGGTTACCTTTGATTCTCATGCAATCAAGCCCACTTTCCGTTAATATATTGATTTGATTTATATTCCCTCAATACATTCTTTAAAATATAACTGTAGATAACTCTGCATCAAACCTCTATAGTGATCGTATAGGTGTACCAGGGGTATCCATGTTTTTTATTCAATTAAAACATGCACAGGTGTTTGCATTATCAGTAAATTTCGCAATTTAATTTAAAAAACTCGATACTGATGGTTTCAGCAGACTTATCCCCATAACTTTGAATAAAAAGGTGTACTAGTGGTACCTGGCATATTGGTGCAAACTACAAGTATGAACCAACTGACAGATAAAGTTTGCCATAAAAATATAAAGAAGTACCAAATTTTGTTATTCTAGCTCAAGTCCTTATTCCTCTTTTTTGGATACGAAGACACCAATAGACAAGCGAACATGGCTAAATCAGTCGCTATTGTGATGTTGATCACACCAGTGTACATTTTCCAAAGTTTCTGATTCTGGGCATTACAAACGTAGGACCGAAACCAATACAGTCAGTAGTTAATTTGGTTGGCGACATGTACCAAAAATTTTGTTAAATATGCCATTTCATTTTAAAAGATAATGACATACAAATTGAGGAAGAAGAAAAACAATTAAATATTCAGGGAAAATAATTCAAGCACTCATTTCTTTGAAAATGATGCTCAAAAATTTATGATTGTCAGCATTACCGATCTATTTAACTGAATTTCATTATATGGTGATGTGACTTTTGATGTTTCAAAGAAAAAAAAGAAGATATATTTCAAAAGGATTCAACCTGGAATACAATATTAATGAAGCAAAGAGCACAGCATATGCGAAAATCAAAAAGTTTAAGGTCCTTCGATAAACCAAAACTTTGTGCTAAGGAAATAATGAGATTGGTCTGTAACGACATTTGTAGTCCAATTAACTATTTTTGAATGTGATAAAATATTCTGCTACTTTTATAGATAATTCTAAATATACGGTTGTATGTAATAACAGATGATAAAAAATTAACCATGAGTATCCCAATATTTTTTGCGAGAGAATGATTTAAAAAAATAAGACAACTCTCCTGCAGCTGACAGTGCCAACCTCACAATTGTTGAGATGTCATGGAGCTTAATATACTCTATATTTGACGAAAAGTTATTGGTAACACCAATGCTGATATCCATTTATCTCAGGAATAAATCAACGACAAAATTACTAGTGATTAAAATTACATTTGCTGTCAGTAGACCCTTTTTAAGTTATTCGAGATAAAGGCAATTTCATTCGATACAACACACCAAATGAAATCCATGCCGGAAGATAAAAAGATTTTATGGATTGTTTGATTCGTAATAGTTAAAAAACTGAGGTTTGTTGGCTGTTAGTATCGAAAATAAAAATGATTGCCCAGTAAGTCATGGTGTCGGCAATAAGCTTTCATGCACATAGAATAGAATAATGAACATACCAAATGAAGTGGTTAACAATAGCAGATGTGGATGACAAGTCATAAGATTAAGAATCACAATCTGAAGTTGGCCGGGTGCGACCAAAGTTAATCGAAACTTGGACTACAGGTCGAGTAAGACAGATTTATAACACATCATGTACGTGGTTTCACTAAAAAAATTGAAAGGAAAACTCGATAATCCACACAAAAATCAACTGAAAACTCACGTGAATTTTTGTAAGACATTTTCAACATTAGTAAGATGTGGAATATGAACCGTTTATGCGCCATATAGATGATTTCTCTGTGTATTTGAATGAAAATTTGCAAGATGAAGGCTTTGGACTGCAGCCCTCCTGACTTGATTGGAAATAGTTGATTACCCTGCTAGGAAATTAAATAATGCAGCGTTTTAAAGAGATAGATAGATAGATAAAGAGTGCTTGTATACTAATAATCACGGAAGCATATACAACAGAAATACTTGTTCCATTCATAAGCTAATAATAACACATATTCTATAAACAATTTGAGATCGCCTTTTGAATTTGTTAAGATCTGACCATTATTTCGGGTACCTCCAATACATCTATTTATTCCTATACTTAGAGCTGGCAGAATTCCTATTTTTCATTGACATTTCTAAATTACGTAGAAAATTCAGATATTTCACCTTATTGAAATTTTATTATATAGGGACCATAAATTTAGTTAATGTGTATATCTAAAATTCTTTTGATTGGATGAAAATCAGAGGTGCCTCCAGTATACCTATGTTCTCCAACAAGAGCCTCACCTACTTAATCATGCATAGATCACATTTAAATTTTTCATAATCTCAGTATTAAGTAAGCATGTATATAATTAATGCCCCTAAGCCGAATATTACCTCTTTTTATACACTTTATCTGTACCACATGGTTATATTTGGTTATTCTAGTTTCAGCTGCAAAATGTACAAAAACTTGTTATGTGTGTTATATTCGCTTTGGCAATTATGCATTACGTTTCTTAAGATATTATTTTTAAAAATTGTATTAGTTTGTTCCAGAGTGGCTATGAACTGTAAATAAGTATATACTCCAATACCTCGCTTTGCGACGAATATTGGTTCTCATAAAATTCGGTCCTAAAAAATTCCAAACGTCGCAATTCGCGAAAAGTTTTTGTATGGAATTGCATATTAACAACAAAGTAAAACAGCATTCATAGAAATTAAAATAAAAACGAATTTTAAAATTAAGAAAATATATTGATTAAAACTATAAAAAGTAACATTCATTTCTGTTAGATTCTAGAATTTTTAATAAGTATTTACGGTGAATCAGAATCTAGCGTTTTTGGCAATTCTGTATCGGATGACATTGTTGTTAGTGTAGAGGTATATGCTACTGGGTATTTTCAAAGTTTACTGGGTCGTTTCATTTATTTTTTCTTGCAAAAAAATATCTTTGTAGCAAGTTATACAATCAGTAAAGCATCATACAACTTTTGAACTTCTTTCCTCGCCAGGATCAGTTTGAATTACAATAGAACTAGCTGGGAGCTTGCGGGCCAACCCTATCTGATTTGTTTTGAAATTGGGATTTTTCGTTTAGGAGTAGTGAATATCCAAATCTATCTAATCACTTTTTCTGCCACATCATCAATGTAAATAGGAAGACTTAGAGCATTATCCATGATGGTCAAAGCCTTAAAATCCAATTTTTCCTGACAGCAATAGGTTCAAATTTCATGAATAGCATATTCACAAACACAGTTTTTAGAATAGAAAAGTCGCACGTTTGACCATTTTTGTAAATAGGCTGGACAATAAATATACCTATTGCAAAACAGTTATTAATGAGGTAAATGATTATGGTTGTCAGTAGTTGGGCATGCTAAACTAAATCTTTAGGGCTGTTGCCAACTACCCCTGCTCCCTTGTTGCAGAAAAAGTAAGTTAGATACAATGCAGTGCAAATGTTCGCTGGTGTTTCGGTATCTGCATTCATGAAGAATATTGCGTACCTTTTCTTCAAGCTTTTCCGTTAACCTATCTGCAACCAGAGCTGTTTTATTTTGTTTCATGTTCTTGCATATGGTTTCATTGATGATAGTTGATGATTTTCCATTAATTTCATTAGTAATTTGCTATGTTTTTGTGTTTTGCATAATTGAAAATTTATTTTTACAGTTATTCTTCTTAGCCCAATTGAATTTTTTATTAATTTGAATGGGCTTTCCAGAGCCTATACAGTTTACCTCTCATTTTTATTAGTTCAACCATATCATTATTTATCCACAAATGACAATTTGGGAAATTTTGCGATCTTCAAAAAACTTTCCAATTTCACCAAAATGGAGAAATGATCAGAAATCTCAGTGTGTTAGATACCGGTGGCTGCACTAGACCGTACCAGAATATGATCAATATTTATCTTGCTTCCAATTAGAACATCTCAGAGAGTTGCCTCGCTGAAATTGCAGTTTTGCAAGCTATAGGAAACGGTCATATATAAATAAAATGATGTTTGCATGTTCACTTTGAAGTAGACAATAATCATTTCACCAATAACGACAAGATCATTCCTACTGGATATTTCATTGATAATTTATTCTACAAAAGAAGAGAAATATGCTGTTAACGACGGTCGGTATACACATAAGTTTGGCACTGTAATGTCAATATTTAGGTTGAGCTGAAGACACACGCACGTTTAAGTTAGAGTTGCAAGTAGTAGTTAAATTTTTCTTTCACAAATATTCCAATTCCCCCACTTCTTCTCTTTTCGAGGTTGAGTAATTTAGCTTTGAACCCAATAATGTTGGCAAAATGGCATACAGGGTCTTAAATATTTGTTTGTATGAGAGTTAAGACGGGAATAAAGCATCGATGAAACAACTTAGCTCTGAAAGAAGCGACTTGAAATTTTTTCGTACTGATCTTATAATTAAATACAATATTTTCACATTCGGGCATGCGCTAGATGACGCAAGGCGAAGCTCATTAAAGTTTAGCCAAGATTTGTAAGGATTAGGATTTACAAGCTCAGAAATCTTTTTTAGTTATTGAAATATATGTCCGCATTGCTGCAAATAGACAACGGTCTGCCATTTTCATGTTTTTTCCCAGAATCCGTCCATCCTTTGCAGTTAGCTTCTCTGGCATTTACCAGGTAAAAGATGTGCTCATTTGTTTTGGTTAATTTATCATTATCGAAAGTACTTATTTGCTGTTTTCGCTGCCACCGCTACGTAATACACGTAGTAGTATTTCAATTAACGGTCGCTGACTTTTTTCATTAATAATATTTTTATCTTTTTGGACATAATTATAACTACTAATCTCTTATTGTCTTTAGTGCGTGCTAATATCTAACATCGTCTCTACTGGGCACTTTAATTTCGGCGCATTTATTATGACCGCATTATTTTCAATAAAATTTAGCTCTAAAGTATTAAATCTCCCAAAATATCAATTTTCTTATCTTATATGCCACATTCAGCCATTAGCTCATCTAATTTATTAGAACTTCATGGCTCGTGCCGTTTTCGTTCATATATTTTTTTATTTCGTCGAACACACCTTGAAACTTTGTCAACATCTCCCGAAATTTTTTCGTTTCTCCTTGCTTTATGGCGTACATGCTAGTATCAACAGGTTTGTATCTCGTGACTGAGGACTCGCTGCCATCATCATCATAAGTTCTAGAGCTTTGGAACTTCTTGCACGCATGGAATTTCCACTTCATCTTGTTTCTGCTTTTAATATGCTTCCACAATGTTTCACTCATGGTTGAGCAAGGCAAAGCCTGGAAATAGGCCTTGCATGTGCCGCAATTTACAGCTTCCTTGATGACGATAGGTTTAGAACGGGTGTCGCTGGTAAATTTTTGGATTTGAATATTTTGGCCTTTACTTATTTTGTATTAAAGTTGGTCTTGCTTGCTTACTGTATTGATATTATTCACCACTTGTTTGTAGTTTGTTGTAGTTTGTTAAGCACGCTAGCGTTTTCTTGCTTGTTCACGATGTCTGTAAAAGTTGTTCATGAATGCACGCTTGGCTTCATGTTATTGCTGTATTTTGGAATAAATTCACCATATTTGAAAAACAATCACTTTCACAGATTTCCAAGAGTCTGAATGAAGAATTAAAATTTGATGGTATCGTATTTCGGAGTAGGTCCTAGGCTGAAAACCAATTACACAACCTTCCCTAGATTACTTTGAGGAAATGCTTACCAAATTTTGGAGTATAGTCATACCTTTTTTTCAGGAATATACCATTGGATTTTACCATCCCGTATTCTGGAATATAAAAAAGGGAAGTCTTCACATACAGGGGATATCCTGTTCCTGAATTTTTTGCAAGAAATTAACAAAATTTAAGAAAAATCAATAAAACAGTTTTCCAAAAATATGCAAAGCAAAATTTTGACTTAAACAGTTTTTTGAAATTTGAGAAATCTTAGATACAGTACCACCGCATTGAAATTTCTTTATTGCGTTATCTGGTAAAAAGCTAGGTAGTATTATTTAAGGTAAAATTCAAAATATTTCCGAAAGAAGAAGTTCATCTGTTTAGTCCCAGGAATGTGGTTTCATCAAAGAGTGTTCTGCAAAATGGTTAGGACATATCACCACTTCTACAACTTCGTCACTTATGTACATTAGCATGTTCATAATTATATAGTACAGAAAATGAAACCTTTGTTGTATTAGGATACAACTTTTCCGGAATGGTCTTTTTTTCTATTTTTTCGATATCCGCGTGTTTTTGAAATTTGACGAAATATTACTGTACTTGGAAACTTTTCTCAATAATGCAACGACGGTACTGAACTCTTATTATATTTGTAGTATTTAAGTGAAATTGAAAGAAAATTATCAATAAAGTTTTCAAGTGATAAACCTTAAAAATTTCAACATTGCGTAATATGTATTTTTAAGGAATCCCAGGAAAATCTGAAAATAGTCGTGGGTACAGATTTCAAGGAACCTCCCAATCGGATTTCAACATTGTGTTTCCAGGAGAACTAGGTATATCTTCATTTTAAAACTTTCTCGCCATTACATTCTTATTAATGCGGAATTCCAAAATATATGTAACAAATTTGAAACAAATTGTCAGAACCGTTTTTTGATAAGCTTCCATTTCATCATGAAATTCAAAGAATTCTGAAAATAGTCGTGGGTACAGATTTCAAAAAAACTTCCCATTCGAATTTCACCATTGAGTTTTCAGGAGATGGAACTAGGTATATCGTTCTCACCTTTGCGTTCTAAAAATGCTGAATTCCAAAAAATATGCAATAAATTTGAAACAAATTGTCAGAAACGTTTTGCAATAAACTCCTATTCAAATTTCATCGATGTGCATTTTATAGAAGGAACAAGCCATATCTACCCTTGTACAATTTTTTCATTTATGATCCGTTTTTAAGGAATCTCTGATTGACACTTCATTATCTCGTTCTCTGGCGACTGAATGAAGGAAGTACCTACTTGTACAATTTTCTTATTTTGGCAATCCTGGATTATTATTTAAGGTAAATTTGAGAATATTTTCAACATGTTTGAAGAAATTCGTCGGTACAGTTGTTCAGGAATCTCGCAATGCAGTTTCATTAAGAATGTTCTGGAGAATCGTAAGGTAATACCGCCATTCTAACAACTTCCTCATTTATGTTCCTGAAGCATGTTAATATTTCTATATTAGCGGAAAACAAACTATTAATTGGAAATAAATCACAAGTTTTTCTATTTCTGCATGTACATGAATTTTAACCAAACACTACTGTACGTGGAAACTTTTCTCAATTTTGCACCTATGTCACTTAACTTTTATTATATTTCGTAATATCTAAACGAAATTTGAAGAACATTAACAATACAGTTTACTGGAAATATCCCATCAATATTCCAACATTGAGCAGTTTTTTAGTTTTAAATCCCAGGCAAATCTGAAAATAGTCGTGAGAACAGTATTCAAGTTCCCCATTCAAATTTCGGCATTGCGTTTCCAGTCGAAGCAACTAGGCACATCGATATTTCAAAACTTTCTCATCCTTGCCTTCTATTAATGCTGAATTCCGAAAAGTATGCAATAAATTTGAAACAAATTGTCATAAACGTTTTCAAATAATCTTCCATTGAAATTGCATCGTTGTGCATTTTAAAGAAGGAACGATCCATATCCACACTTGAACAAATTTTTGATCCATGCTTCCTTGTGACCTTTTTAATAATTTTTAAGGTAAAAAACTCATAATATCAGATGTAAAGCTTGTACCATTCTTGCACCCTTAACAGTTTATTGATAGCATCTTATTATCACTACATCAAAACAGTTTGCCATTAATATGAAGTTAAGCCATTGCGTATGCTGGAGATTGAAACACTTTCAGAATATATCTTGTTTATGCAGTATTTGGAAACACATTGACAAAATTTGAGAAAAATTGTCAGATTAGTTTCTAAGAATCTCTGATAGAAATTTCAGTTTTGATAGTCCGGCAAATTAATGAATTATATCTGCACCTACTCAATTTTTCATATATGGACTCCTGATATATTTGAATTTCAAGTTGTGACACCACGTAGGACGTGTTCAATCAAGCGCAGGTTAGGTCTTCCTCTTCAGCAAGTACTAACGTTTGGATTGTAATCAAATACTTTACGAGCTGATGCAGATTCATTTATTAAAGCGATATGACCAAGCCAACGCAGCTCCTAAATTTTAATACGCTTGATTATGTCAATATTGTGTAAGTTTTTTCCGAAGGGTTTTTGTCTGGAAAACACCCAGGGCTTGCTCATCAGATCTTGAGAGTGTCCAAGCTTTAGCACCATATGTAAGGACCGGCACTATGAACGAATTGTATTGACTAATAGCAAGATTAATCCTACGTTTGATTTCGAGGCTGATGTTTTTCCATTATTGACTAGGTTGACAAAGTACTTAAACACTTCGAACTTGAAGTTTTCCATTTCAAGAGATTCTCCTAGACTAGAATCTTTACACTTTGAAACCAAGTACTTTGTCTTGTTTTCGTTGACTACTAGACCCATCTAATGTGCTTCTTCAGTGAATTCAGAGAATACGGCGGTAACTACGCACTACGCACTGTACGGAGGATTTTCTCCATCACCAAATTGAAGAAGTCGCAAGATAAGGTATAATTTTGTCTGAAGCCCTGTTTGACATCAAAGGGTTCCATCAAATTGGCACGAATCTTCACGAAACATTGCGCATTCCTGAGCATTATTGATTTATCCGGGATGCCAAACTCAGACATGATGGAGTATAGGGGATCCCTGTTCAATCAGTCAAAGGTAGCCTTTAAGTCGACAGAAACGTGGTGTTTATCGGTTTCTCTTGGGTCTTCTCCATGATTTTGCGGTACGTGATGATCTGGTCGATTGCGGATTAACCAGGTGTGAATCCGTACTGATCAGATCCAATCATTTTATTTATAAACGGCTTCAGTCTTGCAAATAACATAATTAATAGGCGACGTTCAGGAGGCTTGTACCATGGTAGTTGACGCAATTTGCGGCATCTCCATTTTTCAATACTGGGCAGAGCACGCTAAGACTCCAATCCTTCAGCATCCATTGATGTAACCAAATCCTCCACCACCAACTCCTTGCCACCAGTTCTGAAACCTTCGGCTGGGAGGCCATCATATGCGGCAGCCTAATTCGACTTCAGAAAGATATAAACTTAGTTTGAGATATAACCCTAACGTAGCTTTCCAGGGTCATTTAATTGAAATTTCAGATTAACATATTCACTAATACACTTGCAACCTTTCTTTACATATGCGCCCATGATGCTTAATGATTTTTATACTTGGTAATCTTTAAACGAATTTTGAAAAATTATCAGTACTATTTCCTCAAAATAAACCATTTTAATTCCAACACTGCGTAGTTTGTCGTTTTTCAATAAATTTGGGTGAATCTTAAAATACCCGTACCCAGTACAGTTTTTAAAGAACTTTATATCAAAATGTCTTTATTGGCCTATTGTTAATTCTATATTTGCAAAAATGTAAATCTAATCAGAGAAGAAACTTTTTTTTTCAGGAATATTTTAACAAGGAATATCTCGATTTGTGCAATTTTCGCAGTAGTGCGCCCTTGATATATTGAAAGTTGAAAATTTGGAAAAGTTTAAATCGATTTTGAGAAAAATTTGATTATTGGGTATTTCGTGGAATAAAAGAAAAAATCGGAAAATGCTTAAGTTCATCGTATATCTCCGTTTGTTCTACATTTTTTTTAAGCAAAATTTTAAACTTTTTTATTCTCTATAAGTTGGAGACAAATTATCATAATGGTTATCCGGCACTGCCCTATTCAATTTCATTATTCCGTATTGTGGATATTGGACGAGGCAGGTCTACATTTATACAATTTGTACAACTTGAATGTAACCTTTGCATGAAGGAGCAGTCAAGCCCATATGGATACCATATACGTTAACTGGAGAACCCTCTGTTTTTCACGCAATCACGACAAAATCTTGTACACACATTCATCATACTCATATTCACTGAGAACTGAATTTTTTTTTAATTGAAAAGATAATTGTGCATAATTCAGCATTAAAGACTGCATTGAGAATACATAGGTGTACTACAGTTACCTTTAATTTTCATAGAATCACGCTCTTTGTAGGTACATAAATTATTAAATTATTATTATGTTTATGTCTACTTAATATTTTAATTTTGTTGCATCCAAGAGATAGTTGTACATAATTCAGAATTTAACTCTCTATTGAGACCACATACGTGTACTGGAGATCCTTTTGATTCTCATGGAATCACGCCCAAATTTGGTACACGCATCGATTATATTCAAATTCTCTTTATAATTGATAACTGCTCATAATTAAGCATTAAAGACTCTATTGAAACCACATAAGTGTAATGAAGGCATCTCTAATATTTAAGCAATCAAACCTATGATTGACACACACATCTTTATACTTACGTTCACTCAATATTGAACTGATAGCAATTCTGCAAAAAGCCTCTATTGCGACTTTATAGGTATAATGGGGTTACATCTGGTTTTTCTTTTCAATAATATCGATTATTGTTTATTTATTATATTTTTACTTTTTTATTGCCCACTTACTTCATTGAAAAATATCCATTCTACCAGCTGCATTACGCTTCAGCCTGTAAATTTAGTAAAAATTTATATAAATAGGTGTACTAGAGGGATCTTCACAAATTTAAAAAGAGGATAAAAACTTTTTTCAAAGAATACGTGTACTAAATATGGTTCTTCTAGCTCAAACCATTCCCTGTATTTCTTGGAACGGGACGGACAGATGGACGGAAGGAAGGACAGAAGAAGAGGGACGGATGGACGCACGGACGGATGGATGGATGGACGGAAAGATGGATAGACGGATGGACGGACGGATGGACGGCCGGATGCTCGGTTGAATTGCGGACGGAAGGACAGACAAACGGAAGGTCGGACGAACGGATGGATGGACGGACGGACGGACCGACGGACGGGTGAACGGACGAATGGATGGACAGCTGGACGGTTGGGCAGACGGATGAACGGACGTATGGATGGACGGCTGAATGGTTGGAAGGACGGACGGCATGTTGCATGGTTGGACGAACGAACGAACGTACGGTCGGATGAATGGTGGGACGGAATGAAGGACGGGCGGAATGATTGCATGGTTGGACGAACGGACGAACGTACGGTCGGATGAATGATGGGACGGAATGAAGGACGGGCGGAATGATGCACGGACGGATTGACGCACGGATAGATTGACGGACGCAGGCATGGACACATGGATAGATTGACGGACAGATGGACGGTTGGACGGACGGACCGATGGACGAATGAGCGGACGGGCGAACGGTTGGACGGGCATGACTTAATCAATTCCTATAGCGATCCTGATCAGATCGGTGTGCATTCTTAAAAGTCACTGGATTCTGGTTCTAGGTGTTATAAACGTGGGACAAAATTATTAAACACTTTGCGAATTCCATTGGCGACATGTACAAAAACTCGCAATATTCGATTTTGACTTTTTCCCATTTATGCACCGTCAGCATTCGATTAAAACCATATATGAAGCACTTCATCAAAACAGTTTTCCAGGAATATGCCCTTGCAATTAAATCAATGCTTATACGGGAGAATGAAACAAGGATACCTCCACTTTCAGGGGATATAAATCTAATGCAGTATTTTTGAAACACATTAACATAATTTGACAGAAATCTACACATGAGTTTCTTTAAATCCCTAATTGAAATTTCAGTATCGCGTCCTCCGGTAAATGTATGAATTATATCTATATGTAGTCTTTGCATAATATGAATTCAAGAGTAGCGAACGTTTAACTGCATTTGCAGGATTTGGAGGAATATCGTGTGTATGTGTATGTATGAAAATCAGGTTTGAGTGAATATGAATATAATGTATGTGTATAGCAGACTTTGTCATGATTGCGTGAATATTAGGGGTTTTCCAGATCACCTATGCCCCCATAAAGGCTTGACTCCTCAATAATGCAAAGGTTACATTCAAATTGTATTAAACTACAGTATTAAATGAACAATATAATGAATATATGTAATATGGATTCATTGATTTCAGAAGCCTATGTGATCTATAGGGAGTATAAAAAATTTTCCATAATTATTATTATTAACCCAGTGTAATTTAAGGTAATTGTATATTCTCTGTTTTTACTTAATTATCAATCGACTTTTATTATACTGTAGGCATAAGCTGACTGAAACCTTTTAACTTCTTTCCATTAAAAAATTACTAAACAGATGACAAAGGAGCATAAATGAAAAAGTTGTTCAAATGTTGAAATGGCTCGTTTCTCTTTAAAATACACAACGATGAAATTTCAGTGCCAAATTATTCGAAAACGGTTGTGAAGATTCATTTGTTGCATACATTTCGGAAGAGTTGAAGAGACGAATTTCTTCAAGTATGGTAAAAATATTTTCATATGCAGGGATTGCAAAAATGAAAAAATGGTGCATTTAGTCGCTAGAGAACACGAATTGAAGATTTTTTCGGAGTTTCCTTAACAAGTGAGTATGTATGAAAAAGTTGTTCAGGTACAGATATGGGAAGTTTCTCCTACAAAATACACCAGAATAAAATTTCAATGTGATTTTGCTAGAAAAATATTCCGCAAATTTGATTCCAGTTTAGAGAAAACGTTTCCAAATAAAGCATTAATTACCTGACAAGAGTTCATAAATGATAATGTTTTACAATTGGGATATACTCAGCTCCTGCTTCATAAAACACAATAAAGAAATTTCAATGCAGCCTACGAAATTTCTCAAATTTTGTAAATCTGTTAAAAGGCAAGATTTTTCTTGTTAATTGTTTAGATTAGTAATGACATGTCAATGGGCTAATCCTGGAAAATAGTCAGGTTGATTTTTCTCAAATATTTTTGAATGTGATTCAAAAAATGCTTTAATAAGATATCCATTGAATGTTAATTCTCCTTTCTATTTCCCTGAAAACGCAATGGTGAAAAATCGTATAGACAATTTTTCTCAAATTTAAAAAAATATATTCCATACTAATCAAAAAAATGCCAAGGTTCCATAAATGAGCGACTTTTACTTGTGTAAATATACTTCGATCCTTTTCCAGAATGCGCGATGCTGAGAGTGATGAAACAGAATTAACAAGATGCCAAAATTACTTAAATAAAAATGCTGAACGTGTACAGATATACTCGATTATTCCAATTTCAGAATAAGTATTGTTAATATTATATAGCGATATTCCCACAATGCTGCACTGACGGGGTTTCCAAACATGTGGAAATTCTATAACTTTTATTGGGTCTAGTATATTCACAAAATACACTATGATGAAATTTTAATAAGATATTCCTGTTAAGATTCTCGACTATTTCACTTAAATTTTTTGATTTTATCCCCAGTGGTCATTCATTCGCTAAAACTTACAATTATAAGTTCACAATGCGAAATTCCTGGAAAAATAAATTGAAGATTTGGTTCCTATTCAGTAATTATGGTTCAGAATACGCGATTATGCATTTTCAATGGCATATTCTTCAAAAACCCCAATAACGATTTTTCTAAGATTTGCTTAATGTATTGTTATTTATATTAAATATTAGTGGAGTTATGCCTCGTATTGCTTTAAAATCCGCAGTGATAAAACTTTAATTGGGTATTCCAGGAAATCTATTCTGACAATTATTCCGAAAATTGTGAGTATGTTTCTTTAAAATCATTATAAAGACAAGACGGATATGTGCCTTGTTTATTCCACATAATACGCAATATTGGAATATGGAAAATTTTTTTAAATTTCTATAAAATATACTCCATTATATGTAATTTAGAGAATGTTTACTGTACATGAATCAGCGACTGTTAGTGGAACATTTAAAATAAAGAACTAGAACGATGCTGAATGAACATTATTTAGCAAATAACGCAAGTAGAGTTATGCCTCGTTTAATCCCCAAAATACAATATATGAATATAAATGAGATCATCGGGGGAAACCTTGTGATCATATTTGCAAACTTAGTAAACATTTTTATTTCTTTAGAATTAAAAATATGCCACAATTATCTAAATAAGTATGCTGAACGTGTGCAGATGTGCCTCATTCAATCTTCAGAATGTGTATTGTTGGCATTATGCAGCGATATTATAATATCACTGCCCTGATGATTTTTCAAATGTGTCAAAATTGTATAAGTTGAGTTAAGCTTTGTTAATTCACAAGAATACGCTTTGATGAAATTTTAATACGATATTCCTCTAAAGCTTCCCGACTTTTTTACTTGAATTTTTTGACTGTCCAAATATATTTTTACGCAATATAAACATTTGGATGTAAGGTTTTATGAAAACTGTAGTGACGAGTATTTTCAGATTCGCCCGAGTTTTCTGAAAAACTACACGTGTACCTACGATTTTTTTTAGTTTCAAAAAACTGTTTAAGACATGATTTTCATTTTTCATTGTTAAGATTAGCAATGATGACACGTTAATGGGATATTCGTTGAAACTGTCCTTTATTATATTCCGGAATATGCAATGATAAAGTTCTAATGGTACATTCCCACAAAACAGTTTTGACTATTCTAAAGAATTTGCATACCTGCATACCTGTACTGATGGATTTTCTCAAAGTTGACGATTTTTCCAAACATTGCATTCGTCAAATGCCACATGTATATGCGTCAGTTATTTCTTTAAATTAATTCATTTGCCGGAGTACGTGATAGTGATATTTCAATCGGAACAACGAATCCGAATATTTTTCTGAAATTGTTTAAATGTTTTTCCAAATACTGCATTAACAAAATATCACCTGGAAGTGGAGCTATCCCTGTTTCAATCTCTACCATCCGCAATGTTAAAATTTCAATGGCATATTCCCGGCAATCTGTTCTGATGAAGTGTTTTACATATTGTATAAATCAACTGCTAATGGTTAATAAATTAGAAAAAGCAAAGAGCTGAAAGTGTGAAATTTTTCATTGAAATAGTATTAAGAAGATGCCAAAGTAGCATAAATGGAAAAGTTCTAGAAATGACTTATTCCATTTCAAAATGCATGACGATGAAATTTCAATGGGAGTTTTTTGTAAAACTGTACTGGCAACCTAGTCCTGACAGCCTAGTTGCTTTTCCCAATAACGCAATACTGAAATTTGAATGGGAGGTCCTTTGAAAACTGTACTGATGACTATTTTTAGATTTGCCTGAGATTCCTGAAAATCTGCAAACAACCCAGATTTGGAATATTAATGGTATATTGAGAAGAAATTGCATTGCTAATTTCAAATTTCCCTTAAAGATGACTAAATATAATAAGAGTCAAGTTTCATAGCTACGTTATTGCGAAAAGTTTCCAAGTGAAAAAGTGTTTCGTTAAATTTTGAGACCATGTGAATACGAAAATTCAATAGAAAGTTTCTTGAAAGCTGCGTAAGGGATTATTCTCAAACTAAGCTTATATCGTCACTACTGTAGAATTATTAAGATCTAAGAGAAGGTGTTCAAGTGATGATGTTTTCTAAATATGATCAAAACACTCAATGATGCAATTACATTTAAAGATTCTTGAAGAAATAAACAGTCAAATTTCTTCAAATATGGTGAAAATATTCTCAATTTTACCAAGAATCTTCTACAATTGCAAATTGCTAATTTCCTTCTCCTGAAGAGGAAATTATGGTATTTGAATGGTATGTTTCTGGGAAACTGATTTGATCATTCTTCAAATTTGGCAGATATTTTATCGTGTATACCACAACAAAGACGTTAAAGGAACACATATTAGAAAGTTCGCAATGATAAAATTTCAATGCGAGAATCGTAAAAACTGTATGGTGGATTTATTTCCAATTAATTATATGTATTTCTAAATATAGCTTTTAGAATATTCCAAGAGTTCATGAATGGTGTTCCTTCATTCTCCAGACAACACAATAATGAATTTAAAATGCAAAATAGTTTCTCAAATTTAAACTTTATTTTCCGAAGTACGGCATTAATAAAATGCACTGAGAACATAAAGGAAAATTTTCATCAAGATTTTTCTATTTCACTCTCCACAATACGAGTTAATACAATTTCAATTGGATATTCCAAGAAAGCCTTAATATCGATTTCTCAAAAATGTAGTAAATCACTCTTAAATGTATCATTATACGTGTGTTTATTTGAAATCTTCAGTGACGAAATTTCAGTTGAATATTCCAGGGTTATCAGGTATAGGAAATCGTAAAACAACGTGTCTGACTGGTGAGACTAGCATTGTCCTTGTGAAACCACGTGGTTAACCCTGGGTACTGCATCAATATCTTTCTGCTCCTGCTTGCTTTGGAAGCTGCCACGTAAAACAGTTTTTCACTGAAGACAGCAATCCAGCCTCGGATTCGGACGGACTCTGTTGAAGAAACCCCCCAAAAACTTTTTAAGGACTATGATTTGAGAGTATGCACCTGCAATGTAAGATCTCTTTACAGAAAAAATGCTGCTATTTAGCTTGAAAATCGGGCTGTGTAAATCAAATGTCCTGCGACATCTACTAAAATGGTTATGCTTCATGGCATGAGTTCGGATTCGGCTTTGCAGTAGATAAGAGGCTAAGACGGTAGGTTTCGGGATTCATTGCTGTCGATAAATGGCTTGGTGCCATCCGGATTAAGTCTAAGTTTTTCAGTGTAACCCTGATCTCCACCCAGGCTCCAAGAGAGAATAAAGATAACGATACAAAAGATGCCTTCTATGATAGGGTGGAGACATTTCGATGCGAAGGTCAGTATTAAAGATGCTTTTGGTCCAATGAAAGTAGACGACAAGACAAGCGCTAATGACTTCAGACTGATATTCTTTGGCGGGGCGAGGAAAATGTTCATTTCTAGTACCAGATTCCAGCATCTCGATATACACTGAGCAACATAGCAATCTCCAGATCAATTAACACGCAACTAAATTTATCATATTGCGATTGATCTACGGCATGCAAGAACGCTACTAGGTGCGACCAGCGCCTCAGCCACCACAACTTTGTCGCTGCCAGGACAAGAATACGTCTACGCGCTAACAATACAATGCGTCCAGAGCCTGCAGGCACAAGAGACTGCAGCAGCGTTCTCCCACCACCTTCACGAAATCCTCCTTCAACTTCCTACAGCATCTGATATCAACGAGCTGTGGCGGAACATTGCTGCAAGCCTCTGTACTGCTGCTGAGGAGATTGGGTTCCATAGGCCGAAATAATTAACGAGGTATGGTGACAACTGCCAACAAGCAGCAACTGAAAGGAACGCCGTATATCAGTCCACATTCAGGTCCAGCAGAACTCTTGCGGGTTATGAGGAACACAGCAAGGAAAGGAGAGAAGAGAAAAGAGTTCTCAAATGCAAAAAAACATGTGTTCATGAAAAGAATGTGTGAAGAAATGGAGATGCATATAAGCTGAAATTAGGTTCAAAAATTCTTCGAAAAGATGAAGCGTATGAATGAAGGTGTCAAGACCAGGGCTTCTTTCTGCAAAGACTACGATGGTAACCTGAAAACAGATATTGAGACCTCACCAGTCAAATGAAGAGCACATTTCAATTACATCCTTAATAACGAGTGATCCCACAATATGCCAATGAAATGTCAAGCCCAACCAAAACCTGATTAGGAAGAAGTGGCTAATGCTGTCTATTGACTCTCGATATGATGTATTTGAATGCCTCCCAGCTGACCTTTTCAGAGCAAATCTTAAATCTTATTACAAATAATTTGGTTGGAACTTATCAGGGTGTTTTCAGACCTGGTAGATCCACCATCGATCCGATCTTTATATTGCACCAAATCATGGAGAAGACCCAAGAGAAACAAATCGACACACCATGTTTTTATAGGCTTTAAGTTCAACTGTGACTCCTTGAATAGGGAGCACCTATAGAACATTATGTCTGAGTTTGGCATCCAGATAAATTAATAATCATCTCCGAAATGACACTCAGGAATATCCAATGTATCGCGAAGATTTCCGCTAAAGGCAAGGTAATTCCTTATACTGCAACTTCTTCAATTTGATGATGCAGAAAATCATCCGTGCGGCGAGTTAAAAGCACAGCGGGACAATTTTTTAGAAGTGCGGGATGTCTTACGCGTACTCTGATGATATCATCATCACTGACCGAAGTAAGCACGAAGTAACCACCTCATTCCGCAAATTTGATGAATAATCACAGAAAATCGGTCTAGCTGTCAACGAGAACAAGACAAAGTACCATGTTTCAACGTGTAAAGATTCTAGCCTAAGGGAATCTGTTGAAATGGAAAACTTTATGTTCAAAGTGGTTGAGGTCTCTGTCTACATAGGCAATAACATCAGCCTCGAATTTAAACGAGGGATTTCTCTTGCTAGCAGGTTTAGAAACCACTGGCTACGTTACAAATTAAAGCGATTTCAACTCAAGATTCTTGGAAAACTGCAATAACTTTTGGTTCCCAATGAAGTTATAATTTTACAGAATACACCATAATGCAATATCGCATTTGTTCTTGTATTAAGTATTAACTTAGGGGTTATGTCTCGTGTATCTTTAAAATGGCATTGATGAAATTTTAATTGAATATTCCAGGAAATCCATACTGAAAATTTTGCCTAAAATTGCAGAACATATTTCTATATAAAACATGAAAAAGACACCAACTACACAGGTTGTACGGATATATGCCTTGTGCATTCTCCAGAACAACATTGAAATGGAAGTAGGAGATTTCTAGAAAATCACATGTACAATTTTTTTCAAATTCTGATGTGTTAAACTCCATACAATTAAATTAAAAGAATGCCATGGTTCCGCAAGTGTTTAAGTTTTACTAATATACTTCGATCGTTTTTAAGAATAGGCAATGTTGAAAGTTATACAAACGGATTCCTTGAAAACATATTTGTGTAAGATATTTCCAAACAAAGTATTACTATAATATTAAGGATGCATACGTGGGAAACTTTCAATAGTGGAGTTATATCTCGTTCTTTCATATTACTATACTATCTGCAATTTACGTAATAATTAAAAAATCAATGAAAATATCGTGGGAAACCGTTTAGATCAATTTTTTCAAACTAACGTAACATTTTTACTTCTTCAGAATTTAACAGATGCCAAAATTACATAAACAAGATTGCTGGACATATGCAGATATGCCTCAGATTACCTGTTATTGATAATTTAATTCAAAATTCCTGCAATAACTCCCTGATAACTTTGTCAAATGAGTGAATATTGTATAAGTTGAATTGCGCCTGTTAATTCACAAGCATATGCAATGAGAGAACTACAATGTGAAACCTTGGTGAAGATTTACCGACTATTTAAATACAGTTTTCCTTATATATTCCGAAATATAGTGGCACATTCGGATTTATGAGAAAATTATACAATTGGAGACATAATTCGCTATACCTCCACAAAACGCAAAGAAAAAAAATTTAATGGAGATTCCCGGAAAACCGTTAAGAAATTTTGTTCAAATTTGTGAAGAATTAAAACGTTACCAAGGTTGCTTGAAAGAGAATGTAAAAAAACTGAAGTTATACATCGTTCTCTTTGTTCTTTTTATATGCTTCTAAATTCCCCGGAATACCTAAAAATGCAATTTTTCTCAAAACCAAATCAGACTTTCCAAATTCGGTATATTCAATATGTTAACGGGTATATTCGAGGTATTCCTTATTTTCTTCACTGTGTGCACAAGCATAACATTTCATTAAGAAATTCCTGGAAAACTTTACACACGCTTTTTCAAAATTAAATTTGTATTCTCCCAAATATACAATTAAAAATATGTCAAAAGATCGTTAGTCAGATATTTATGCAAACTGAAATAGTCTCAGGGTAATCGTGAGAAAACACATGAATGAAATTTCATACTATACATTCTTAAAAAAAGTATTGACGAATTGCTTCCAATTCCAGTTAGATATTTCCATGCACACAGATGGAAAGGGCATAAAATTCACAATGATGAGGTTTCATCACGAGATTCCTCGGAAATTCTCAAAAGAGCAGTGCAACTTTCGAAACGATGCATATGTCCAACTGTAAAACTATCTAAGTTTTGCACCAAAGTCATGTTATAAACGATGCATATGTCCAACTGTAAAACTATCTAAGTTTTGTACCAAAGTCATGTTATAAACGCAATATTTGCAAATTAATTGACTGAAGTTGAAAACAATGGTCAGTACAGTTTTTCAGGAAACTGCCTTTGACAATACATTAATGGGGCTTATGAAGGATGGAAAGAATACTCCACTTACAGAATCAACTCAAATATACACACTTGGCATTTGACAAATGCTATATTTGGAAAGGTTCTCGTCAAACTTAAAAAAATTTTTCCAGGGTTCTCCGATTTTATTTTTAACATTGTGTTCTTCTGCAGAAGGAACTTGGCATATCGTGATTGTATACCTTTTTCATTTATGCATGGTTGGCTTCTTGTTATTGCTGTTTTTGGAATGTATAACCCATGTTTGATACAAAATTACCTGAACAGATTACAAGGAATCTCCCATAGAAATTTCCTGATTGCATATTTTGATCAAAGTCAAACATTTAAACCCAATTGCACAACTTTCGTTCTCATTGAAGTTTGATATCTCCTCCTTAATTTGCAAAAAAACTTCCCAAAAATTATGTCCAGAATATTCCTTTGAAATTTCAACATTGCTTGTTCTGATGTTGACTGAAACTTCGCACCACTTACATTACTTTCTCCTTCTGGTATTTTTGAAATCTTCATAACTATTTATATCCGAAAATAATCTCTAGGACTTTTAAAATGACATCAGTATTCTCAAAGAAAGAAGCACAACTCCAATAACACAAGAAGCACAACTCCAATTACACAAGATTCGTTTATAGATACCCTTCGCATCTCACTACAACTATTCATGGAAATACTTTAATGCATTTTTTCAGACACTTCAACAAAATTTTAATTACTGCTTTTTCTGACAACTATCCCAGAGATTGTATTGATTGTTCTCATTGATATTTGATTAATGCGTAAA